>CACSLK010030184.1:4581838-4597445 GCA_902706635.1 Striga hermonthica | reverse complement strand
GTGAAATCCAATGGATTATAAACCTGAGCAATGAACTTGGTATATCACTAACTTTGCCTGTCTCTCTTTTTACAGATAGCAAATCAGCTTTAGCAATGGCTTGTAATCCAGTTTTTCACGAGAGAACTAAACACATAGAGTTGGACTGCCACCTCATTAGAGAAAAGATTAGCCATGGTCTCATCAAGCTTCATCACATCAACACAAAAGAGCAGTTGGCAGATTGTCTCACAAAAGCTCTACCTGGCCCTGCTTTTCATCATCTCCTTTCCAAGATGAGCCTGATCAACATACATGCTCCTCTTGCGGGGGGGTATTAGGAGTTGTTCTTTACATATTATTTGTTGTACCTTGTCTACCTTAGTATAAGTTGTCATTTAGTATTAGCAATTCTTTTATATCTTGCATTAGTATAAATAGGGTTAATGTAAACCCTAAACAGACACTTTTGTATTTTTCACTTTCTTCATCCGCAATACAACCTTTCCCTTTCTCTCTCTCTCTTTCGATCTCTTGTGATTATCTCAACACTAATGGTCAAATAATAAAATAGAAATATATTAACTATTCTACAAAATTTCAACATGTGATTCATTTGTATATTATTGTTAATCGTGATTCCTTTTTTACTATTTTTTTATTTTAATTTATTTCTATAATGAAATCCTGTGAAGTATATTTTCATTGCATATTATACTAAATAAATTATAAAGCCTTACGATGCAAATTGAAAAAAATCTATTGATTAAAGATGAGATTTAGTTTTTGGCAACTACTAAATCAAATATGTTTAATTATTATAAGACATGTGTCTATATTATGTAAATATTTATACACAATGTTTTATTTTGAATTTGTTCACGTAATTTAAATTTATTACACTACTAAATAATATTAACGTACATTATATATTTTTCATCACATAAAATAAAAGGAGAAGAAGAATACTTCTATAACCTTTATAAATAATAATAATAATGTCATTATATGACAAATTATATAATAAAATGATAATTGAATATTATACAGGCAACAAGAATAAGTAAAATTGTTATTTTTTCTTTTATCTAGTAATACATACATATACTAAAATTAAATTCATATTAATATAAAGTGTTAGCAAGATAAACATTCCGACATAAAAAAAAAAATACTGATTAAAAAAAGTGAAAAATAGATGATCTAACTTTGTTATTTTTAAGCCTTAACGGTGAGCCCTATAAATAACATCTCTGTCTCGTGCATCGCATGGACTACATCCCCCCTTAATATAATTTCAAAACGTGCTGAGCCTAAATGACTGACTGGCACGCTTTGGGAGCTTACTTGGCAACATTACATGCTTCGGCTTTTGGTTCGGATAAATATTAATATAATTATATTACAAAATAAATAGGTTCGGACATACTATAATTACATTCCCTAATTATTTAAAACAAAATACTTAATACCATATGCAAAATGAATCATTCCATTGCACACATGATATATTTATTGCTCACGTGATATATGATATATATGCAAATTGAACCATTCCATTGCATGTGTTGTTTATAAAGAGTTGATTGCTCAATTTTTTTGGTATTATATGTGAAATCTGATCCCCCTTCATTTTATGTATATATGTATATTAATCAATTTTTCTTCGACGATTACCTCAATACTTTTTTTTATTCATTTTCGTTCATGTTACTTATCTTCACTAAATCAATTATATTAATTTATTTCTCAAATTTTTTCTCTCCAATGTTCATATATTACTCATTTCAAATATGAAATAATACAATATCATTATTTTGAAATGATATTTGTTTCAAAACTAATTGGTATATTGTCAATCTAATAAAAATAAATAATTATTTATTTTTATTATAAAATTACGTAAAAAGATTAAAAAATGTGAAGCATGATTGATACAACACTTGATCTATTAGGCAACTAATTAAGTAAAAAACTAATCTATTTTACTTAAAATTCAACAAACATATTCTACACTTATGAATATACATATCACTATATTATTTCTATTTATTTAAGATATATGTTTTTGTACTCATGTAATAATAATAATATTGATATTTTTTTGTGATATAAGTGAAAAAATACATGAGTGTTTAATAATTATGATTAGAAAAATATAGTTTGACAATTTAATTAAACCCAAAGTAATATTTACATAAAATTAAATTATTTTAGTTTTAGAGATTTTTTTTTTAAAATACAATTATTCAATATTTTTATAATATGCTTCTTAATTCAACACTTGTGTAGTACACGGGTTATTGTACTAGTGCCCTATGAATAACATCTCTGTCTCGTGCATCGCATGAACTACATACTAGCATAAATGCAAAAATACAAATCATATCACTTGAACCTGAATAGGAAACATATTGTTTATAATCTTAAAATGCTTTTAAGTTAGAAAATTCAGGGTACATTAAATTTATGGATTTTCCTAAGACTGAAGATTGAAATTTGAAACTGGTAATGGATTTGGAGATTATGTTCATTATATTGGAATTAGTGGATTTATTTTACTCTAAAAAAATTACTTAATAAGAATTAGAATTGATAAAAAAAAATATCAATCAACAAATTAACTTAGATTCCGGTATTCCATTATTGCAGAGAAAGTAATTAAGCAGTCGCGAATCCTAAACAAAACTCATCATAATAGTTCCATTTTTACATCAATTAAAAACAATTATGAGATACGAAACCTATCTCAATTCTTTATCTATACTCTATAATAGAGTTAAACAAAAATCAATTTTCTGTGTACAATACTATATTTTAATCCACAAAATATTATCTTTTTATTCTCATTATTTTGATTTATTTTAATATCACAATGTAATTTAATTACATAGATTCTCACATATTTAATTATTTAAATTATTATCATTATATAATTATTAAAGTACAAATAGTACAATAATATTTTATATAAAGATTATACTATTTACTAAAACATTTATCATGTATTTACTTAAATATTATGGATTTTCTAAAACATTAACTAAGATTTAAGAGTCATCTCAATTTACAATGTAAGTCATTGAAATTAAATTCTCTTTTTTAATGATTGTTCGTACAACAATTTACCACGTTGTTTTTTCTACTATAAATAAATTTATTTATTTAATAAAGATTTGTATTATATTAAAAATAAAAAAGTTAGGAAAGTTTTATTCATATAGCACTTTTTTATTATTAAAATAATTATAAAATAAAATTACAATAAATTAATAAATAAAAATCACAAAATTATTTTTAAAGTACTTCAATAGACGACCAAATTAGTCTTCGATCAAAGAGCTGTGATCGGGGCAGTAGGATACTACTGGACCAGCTGATATATTCTTTTAATATAGTCAATAAAGATTGAGAATAGTTCTTAAGAACCTAAAAAGGTAAGCAAATGACAGTGCTACTACTGTGTGCCATGGCGCACCTAACAAGGTGTGCCAGGACACTTTAAAATGAACATATTATGTTACAAAATTAATATGTGTAAATCATATTTGCACATTTACATTTTGTAACATAACATGTTCATTTTAAAGCGTCTCTGGCACACCTTGCTAACTAAGTGTGCCAGGCACCTAAGTATTTGTGACCAAATGGGGTGTAATTTCCCATTTAAAAAATAAATAAATAATAATTTATAATTTATACTGTAAACTATAAATATATACTTCCATTAAATATCATACTTATATTTTATTGTTTTATTTTTAAAGTAAAATAATGAGTGAGTAATACTTTTATGAAAAGTTTTTGTTTCATTTTCTATTTTAATAAGTTAAATTTTAGCTGCACAAACAAAAATGATAAGGCATGCTTGTTTACCAAATAATCTATTCAAAATTAGTTATTTTAGTTAACTAGAGTTAGTTTTGAAAAATATGGTATAATTAGTTGTCAGTTGGATTTTAAGAATGTATTAAAATAGTAATTAAAATAAAATGATTAAAATTGTTTTGATGTAAAAGTATGAGATAAATGATCGGAAATAATTAGAAATGATAGGTAGTTAAATTATGTGATTGGATGAATAATGAATTAAATTTGATGCGATATGTAATAATGATTGATTTGTATTATTTAATTACAGGAATAATATCAAAGATAATGAGATTGCGTTAAAGTTGAGTTAAATTTTGAGTATGAAATAAATGTGAGTAAAATATTTGGTAATCAAGCATGTCCTAAATTCTTGTATTAATGGCAAGATGTTGGCCCTTGTAGATATTACTAACACTTTAATTTTTTGTTTTTAAATTAACAATCATTCACCGAAGCTTAAGTTAGTATTGGGAGGTTGGAGGAGAAGATGAACAGTAAAAGTATTAAGGTTGTTGGACAATAAATGTTACTTCCCAAAACTAATGATTTCTATATATAAGGATACTTGGTTATCTCGGATGACGTGTAAAGCCGGACATTGTCCAACGGTTTAGTTTATGTTGGTCGACCCCGATTTATAATGACACAAGGTGCGATTTGAGGTAAGAGGTCGATACCTAGTGTGCTTCGATCCGGGTTCACCTCATGACTCGGATGGCTCGACTGTGGGGGTCGATACTCGTACCTTAGGCTGATTTTTATTTCTTTCCTTTTTGGATAAGGAGAAGACTTTTGGACATATAAAAAGACATATTTACCTTATTTTGAAGGGTAGAAAGTAAATACGCAAGGAGAGGAGCCCTAGAACACACAAGAGAAGCAATTGTGAAGCAAAAAGAAGAATAACTACAAAGAGATCAAGAAGATTGAAAAATCGACGAGATTCCTAGTTTTTCTTTCTTCTTTCGTTTTGAACTTTTATTGATCATGTCGATTTCTAATAAGCCTATGTATTTGGATTCGAACATGAGTGGGTAGATTATTTGATTCTAAGAGTTGGAAGTAGATTAATATGTTGGGATTTTGGATGATTTATTTATAATTGATTGTTTTTCTTTTGAACCCTATTCAAATATTTTGCTTTTACTTCATGTTTAGCACTTGGCCAATGCTTTTACATGTTTGACAATATTGTTCATAATTTGAGAGATGAGTTCAATATTAAATCTGTAATATTTGACACAATTTACTTGATTGAATCGAAAGGTTAGTAGGTCATTGTGAGTAAATTAGATCTTTTAATCTACTTGGAGTTGAATTGCATGTGTTGAGTGGTGACGCTAATATATGTGATTTAATCTACGGTTTTATCGATCTCGAGAGGGACGATAAGCTAAATTTGTGATGGTCTTATAGGGTAGATAAAGAAAACATTTAGTTGTAATATTTCTGAAGAATCTTAACTGTTAATTGAACCCATAGTCTTAGAATCTCTCATTCTCATATATTTGTCCTACGTGTTCTTTAGTTTATTCATAGTTCTCCATTTATTTTCTTTTGATTTTTTAGTTTTAATCTATCCATTTTACGATCGTCTAAATAAAGTTGACATTGTCAATCTAATACTTGATATATTTATTATTTGGTCTCTTGGGATACGACCTTGCTTGCCACATAGTACGAGCGAAGCCGTACACTTGCGGTTGACCTTTAAAAATATAGGCGAACATTCATTATAATTTATCATGCTTTGATGAAAATCAGTATTTTCTGCTTATCGACCGTTGTGCTTGCATAGGGCTGTAAACAAGCCGAGCCGAGCCGAGCTCGAGCTCTTAATGAGCCGAGCCGAGCTCGGCTCGTTAAGTAAACGAGCCAAAAATCGAGCTCGAGCTCGACTAGTTAAGGCCTCGAACTCGAGCCTTAACGAGTCGATCTCGAGTTTCAACGAGTCGAACTATAAAAAATTACATAAATTTCACATTCCGAGCCTTATCGAGCCGAGCCGAGCTCGGCTCGTTAACCAAACGAGCTTTAAATTAACTCGAACTCGGCTCGTTAAGGCTTCAAACTCGAGCCGCGAGCCTTAACAAGCCGAGCTCGAGCCGAGCGTGCCAGACTCGTTTAATTTAACAGCACTATGCTTGCACCTTATAAGATGCACCAGTGAGATCTATCGAACTAAAAGATGATCCAGTAACTCATATTATATGAATAAATGTGCATTGGGAAGTCCCAAGTACAAACATATAGGTATTACAGCTCATATACACAACAGAGAACAACAGATCACATGAACAATATGAAACCCTGTAAAGTTTATCAAGATGAAACCTTTTCTTATTCTTTCTTTCGCCAAATGTCAAATTGTATCGATTAACAAGTAACGAAAACCATAAGAGAAAAAACCAGTTACACGCTCAACCAATCCAAACAAGGACAGAGCCCCCAGCAAAACCTTGAAGGGTACGAGTCTTTCATGTAAACCTCTTTTCCAGTTCCAATGATGTAGAAACTGAACGAACGACGTTGACGAGTCATCGTAACTCGCGCGACCGGAATAACTGAGATGACGTGCCTCTCGCAAATGACTCGGGCAGATGAAGGTACCGGGGCCCTCTCGGCAATCACTTCCGAAGAGAACTTGTTCAGAAAATACGAGTCGGCGAAAAAGGCCGGCGTGCACTGGTGAGCCTGAGTATTGCACAGCTGAACCCCTTTCGCCCTGTGAAAGACTTCATCCGGGACAGATGCAGCTCCACTTGTTGCGCTTACTTTCCTTGTTGTAAAGGTTCTCCTGTTGGAAACATCCATACATGAGGTGAAATTGCATTTTTAGTCCTACTCGTATAAGCCGTAGCAATTTTAGTCCAAAGATTCTAACATTTCGCTTTTTTTCAGTTTGAGGACTATAATTGCAACAAATTCCCAAAATTTATAAATTTTTTACGGCAATTTAATTCCTATAATTTAAAATTTTTTGTTGCAATTTCAATACTGTAATTTAAAAATTTGTTGTAATTTTAGTCCTTTGAAGACTTAAATTGATCAGATAACCAAAAGGCGAAAAGTTTGAACTAAAATTGCTATGGCGTTAAACCAATATGACTAAAAATGCATTTTTGCCAACAAAATGATGTATGACATATTATTTATCAATATATGTAAGTGGTTCTTTTTCCCCATTCAGTTTTTAAAAAAACTTGCCGCATTTGACATATATATTCCACGAAAAAAAAAAAGAAGGAAATTGATTTATGTGACCGAACCAAATACATACCATTTAACAAGAGCCACCTGGCGTTTCAGAATCGAGCCACTACCGATACATGTCTTGCATTTGACAACTCCTTGAGATCCGCATGTGGCGCAAGGAACGACCCCCTTACCCTTGCATGTCTTACATCTGCAAAATCATTTTAGGCACAATGAACTATGGACATGCAATCAATTTTTTCGTCTTCTTTTTTCCATCCACTTTTTGAATTTAACCTCGCAAATAAACTTGTCCCTCCTTACGAGTTAAAAACTTCTACAGGGAGAATCATAGTGACAAGACCCACAAAACAGAACAAGTATTCAAAAAGGAAAATACATAAGTGATTCAAATTAGATGCTCACATTGTATCTGATCCATCTTGATGCGCAATCAAACCTCTTCCGTAACAAACAGAACACTGAGACATCTGATTCGCTTTGTAGAAACCAGGTTCTTGATCTTCATTACAAGTAGGACAGACGATTTTTCCTCTCCCCCCACAACCTACACAAAAAATGGCCAAAAAAATTCGAAAAGAATTACGCAACACTTTTTAAGGGTTTATAATATGATATAAACCAGAAATACGGAACCCATTATGGAAAAAAAAAAGAAGAAAATGAATGTACATGAGCATTTATCAATAGCTTCCGAATGAGGAACCACGACCCGAGATTCTTTATGAGGTGTAAATAGCACAGGAAACTCGGTCCTCATATCCATTTCCCATGTCCCAAGCTGTGGACCTTTTTCTGTCCCATCTACTTCGCCGGAAAGGTATGGTTCGGTTTCAGTTATTGTTTCTCTCTCTTCAACAAAAGTCTCGAGGGTTCCAACATAGACATTGCAATTTTCCACTGCATGAATATTCCATGTTCGAGCCGGACGACTACCCCAACAGCATCGATGACCCACATGGTCTATGAGTAGCTCTCGAATTTCTACCTCATCCAATACTTGTCTGTATATATATCCGAAAATTTTAGTGCCAGGAAAAAAAGAAAAAAAAAAAGTAACTGTAAGAGAGTGATGTGTTCATAATAATAAATACAACAAAAGATTTCACTTTATGCCTGTCTAATGTGACCCGTTTTCAATAAAATTAGTGAACTAATTAATCGTATAATGTAAAGATAAGAGATACCCCATCAGTACCATTTTGAAAAATATGTATGTGCTTATCTTCTTTTTTTTTTTCTTTTTTTAAAAAGGAGGATCAATATTGTTCCCACATCCCAATTAAAATGAGTTTTCAAGTTCCAAAATGAATGTTGTACATTAAAATTAAAAAAAAAAAAATGGAAAAGATATCTATTTGCTAAAGCTTTAAAATGAAGACTGACCTATGATCATTAGCAGCAGGGTCGCCAAAATGTCCGTAATTCGGGCCCTGTAACTGTGGATAACCGAACACAAGCTCTGCAACAAGTTTACGAGAGAACGTTTAAACTATAAAGCAGCATTTCCAGTTAAAACGCACATAAAATGGATCCCCAAATTACATCAAAACAGGAATTGTAAATGAAAAATAAGCAGCTAAACCATCTTCCACCGTAATAGTTCAGACTTAAACTAGGCCACTGAACCCGATTGAGATGATTTTTAAACTAACTTCACACCCTTCTATCAATTCAAAATTCAATAGCACATGTGCATAACAAAACTAAATTTCAGCTGTAAACAACACCTACATCATGATATAGCTTCGATCGACAAACAAAAAAGTCAATGAAACCGAAAAATTACCATTATGAGGAGAAGGCCCAGGTGAAACCAGCAGAGGGGCATGGAGAGAGGGAGGATAAGGACCGGAATAAGCAGCCGCCGAGCGAATTTCATCGACGGTGACTTCATTTCCGGTCAACGAAGCCGTCGGGATCGCCGAGCCCGCCCTTCCCACGCGCTCGTATGAGCTCCACCGCTCGCCGTCGCTTTTCCCTGATCAAAATAAAACCCTAAACAGTTGAGATTATTGGGGGGAAAGCAAGAGAATATTAGTATCCACATGAAAATTTACCTGATGATAGAAAAGGTTGCTCCATTTGTTTTTCTGCTTTTCCTTATCTGTATGAGCTGATCATCTGAAGGAGGCGAACGCCAAATTTTTTATTCACAGTTTTTTCAATAAGGCTAACTATTAATTCGGACTTGAATGATTTTTTTTTTTTTTTTTTTTTTCTCAATTCGGACCTAAATTTTATAAATCTATCAAATTATATCCTACAATTAGCAACATTTATAAAACTATTAAATTGAGAGTTAATTTAAAGTTTTAAAATACCAATTTTTTTTTTAAAAAAAATTATTTACTCACATAAAATAATAAGTAAACATTTGTATAATAATTAAGAAAAAAACAAATTTGGTGTTTTTGAGAAAAAAAAATCTTTCAGGCCCCGAATTGATAGATTCCCATCTTTCAGGCCTTGCATTAAAAAAACTCCTTTTTATTCTTAGTCACGAAGAAAATACGGTTTAAATAACCAATAATAAGTCAATCTAGTCGAGCCTAGTTGAGCTGTGTTGAGCTCGTTTAATAAATGTATTGACTCAACTCATTTAAACTCCTTATGGCATGATTAAATTATATTAAATAAAATTATTTTAAAAAATAAAATTCAAATAAAAAATTTGAAAACATACTTTTATTTATTTTTTAACTAGATATATTAAATACTTACATAAAAATAAAACAAAAAAAGGCATTTATATATAATTTAAAAATATATTATTTTATTTTTATATATTATTAAAAATATATTATTTTGTATATATTAAAAATATATTATTGAAAATATATTATTCAAAAATATTAAAAATAAATATTATTAAAAATATATTACTTTTTATTTTTATATATTATTAAAAATATATTATTTTAAATTATAAAATTTAAATAAAAAAATTGAAAACTTACTTTTATTTATTTTTTAATTAAAAAAGAAAAATAAATATTATAAAAATATACTACTTTATATTTTTATATTATTAAAATATATTATTTTTTATATATGAAAAATATATTAATTTTAAGAATATATTATTTTTATTATTTTTTATGTTATTGAAAAATATATTATTTTATTTTTATAAATTATTAAAAATATATATTTTTATTTTTATATATTATTAAAAAAGCATTTATATATAATTTATTAAAAACATATTATTTTTAAAAAAATCTTTATTTATTTTTATAATAAAAAATGATAATGTCATTTTATTCAGGTATTATTCCTTATTCATACCAAACGCATCAATAACAAAACTTGTTTCATTTCATTCCCATAATCATTCAATTCCTACGAAATTCCATACCATTATACCAATCATGTCATTAAAGTCTAAGTCTGTTTGGTTAATTTACTAGTACGCAATTGTACGATTCAAGAGTCATAAATGTTAAATAAGTCATTTCCATATGGTTGGTGCGTTTATTCCTGAAAAATAATAGAATTAGATCATCTACTTTCTACCTCTTTTACTAAGTGTTGTTTTTTTAATCATAAACGTTAAACTTGAGCATATTAGCTGTAGTCTATAAATTAATTAATATATTATTTCGATAAAACATGTATACTAATAGAAAAAATTTGATTTTAGTATATATATTTTTCTTTGATATAAGAAAAATAACAGTTTTACATATTCTTATTCACCATATAATACTTAATAAATTATTTTATTATGAAATTTATTGTCATATAACGAATTGTGGTTTTTTTTTTATATAAAAGTTATAGAAGTAGTCTTCTTCTTTTGATTTTATATAATAAAAAATAATTAATATATGTTAAAATTATTTATGAGTGTAGTAAAATTAAATTACGTAAATAAAGCCAAAATAAAATATTGTGTATAAATATTTTACAAAATATACACGAATATTATTTTAGTATTTAATTTTTTTATAATAATTAAATAACTTTGATTTAAAATTGCTAAAAACTAAATTCCTTCTATAATCAAGAGATTTTACTAATTTGCATTATACGGTGTTGTACTATGCATTGAAAATATATTTTATAAGAATTTCATTATGAAGAGAATCAAAATAATCTAGATAATCTAGATTCGTCTTCACTATTGACTAATTTGGCATCGTTTTTTCTTCTTTTGGCAATGGACGAATGTGTAAATGACGTGGTTTGTTTGTGGTATATGGTGATGTTTTAGTTTTCTGTCTTAGTTGTGTTGAAGATACACAATTGTCGAGGATTTGGTGTGAGAAAGAAACAACTTTTTCTTCTTTTCTAGTTGAGTAAGGCAAGTGCATATCCACGAATACCCTAAAATACACTTATCTCATTTTGGGTCGAGCTAAACTACATCGACCCTCCCCTTTTAGTTTTATGGACCTACCGGTTATGTAAATGTCTAATGCCTCGGGTCATATGTATAGGACTAATTAGGGCGTCAGTCATGGGATGAGCATGATTCCTGAAAATTATGTTAAAATTTAATCCCATTAATTGTCTTTGGTAGTTGTATTTTATGCGCTATTGCACACTGGACCGACTCTCCTTGAACCCAACCGCTTGAGCTCTCCAAAACTTGCAAAAACGCCGGGAAGTGTTCTCGGCGGTAAAACCTCCGACGCTCAAGTTAGTAGGGTATCGAGGAAAGCTCAGTTTGTATATTAGGGTTTTTGTGAGGTAAAAACTTAGACCCTACCATCGTACATGCTCTACCTATTTATATGTAGATCCTTAGCTTTCTCTCCACGCTTGCCCCTTTATCCGCCGATGTGATAACTATCAGGCCCATTTAAGCATCAGCCCACCTATTCAATCTGCCTGACCCATTCACCTGGCCGATTTGTTATTGGGCCGAGCTTGCACATTGACAGACTATTACATCGAGCCGCCTAACAACCTGCGAGCATACACCCGGTTCATAAACCAAGCTGATTTCTGTCGGTCTACCTAAAATGCTCTCTTTTGTGCTATATCATTATTTTCTTAAAAAAAATACTACTATGTCAACTTAGTGTATAACTAGGATGACAACACAAGTAGAAAAATCTATAAAAAAAATAAATAAATAAATAAACAAATAAATATTTTCATTTGTGTTGTCAATGTAGCATTTCCCTTTTCCTAATTCAGGAACGCTGAAAAACGTCGGATAAGTCCTACTTATTTTAATTAAAAAAATCGTAACTATGAAGGTAAGATTGTGATTTTGTATAATTAAAATTAATTATAAAAGGATTAATAAAAGGAGTAAATTTCCAAAAAAAAAAAAAAAATGCAAATTCAGCACTTAATATTCTCCTTCCCTAAATCCCCAACAACAAAAATTGAAGACTGGCGGCTGGCCTATGATGCACACAAAAATAACATCAGCAGGGATTAGAAATTAATAGTTATAAGAAGCTAACCCATTTCAACAGTAATAGTGCAGTCGTTTATCAGTATTCACGAATCCAAATCGAGTATTAAAGGGTAATTTAGCTACCATTCAATAAAGAAGATAATAAAAATATAGAAATGCAAAATACAGAATCATATGACATGACTCTGAATACGAAACATATTGTTTATAATCTTAAGATGCTTCTAATTTAAAGATTTAGGAACATTAAATTAAAGCTGAAACTGAAATCTTAATCCAATGAACTGCTGATGGATTTGGAGATTATGTAGATTACACAAATTTGTTAATAAAATTTAGAATTGACAAATAGAAAAGTTTTTTTTTTTTTTTTTGGGTACAAGACAAAAAGAGAAGTTAACGATCAACAAACTAACATAATAAGGCTATCTCATGCCCTTGTATATACTTTAGTGGAGAGTTTACTCTACTTTTAAAACGAAAATCAAGTTTCGTCTCTAATCGTTCGCGCTAATTTTTCTCCACAAAATATTTTCTATTTATTCTCATTATGAGTTCTTTAATATAAAAAATGTAATTTAATTAGATATATTGTTTTGCAAATATTTAATTATTTTAAATTATTATGACCATATAATTAATAAAACATAAACAATACAACAATATTTTATATAAATTTTATATCATTTACTAGAACCATGTATCAAGTATTTACTAAAATATTATGTATTTTAGTACTAAAATATTAACTAAAGTTTAAGAGAAATTTAAACTTATGATTTAAGTCATTGAAAATAAATTCCTTGTGTTAATTCTTGTGCTTCCAATAACTTACCACATATTTTTTTTTTATAAATAAATTAGCTAAATGAATATTTGTATTATGTTAACAAAAAATTGTGATAATTTTTTATTCATAAATACAATTTCAATATTAAAAAAGTTGCAAAATAAAATTATAATATATTAATAAATAAAAAGCACAAATTTATTTAATATAATAAAACTTATCGTGATGATGCTTAGTCATGTCGGGTACCCGCGGTTATCTCCATTGGCCATGCAACCTGAGGCCATGACTGACACCGCCTGAACTACGCAACTTAGTCACGAATTATTTTTTATTTAATAAATTCCAATATATAAACCAGCGTGGATACCATTTTTATTCTTTACATTTGCCTCGCTTTTATTAGTTTTATTCTTAGTCACAAATTATTTTTTATTTCTTTTTTTTTTTAATAAAGCTTGAACTCACTTAATAAATGATTTAGTTAATAAATAATTTAGTTGGTTTGGCTTAGCTTTATTTATTTGATAAATTCCAAGTAAAAGAGCGTGGATACAATTCGGTTAATTTTGAACATGTTCGCCTCGCTTTCATATTTGAGACATATAGAAAAAATGAGATATTTGCTAACAAGCTCCACTTTGGTTTAACAATTATTCTTGTTTAGCACAAATGAATCGATAACAGGTTTTAACAAGTCTAATCGAACCACAACTCTGGGTTGATCGAGTGAAGTAGAGTTAAACATTTTGTTTTTTAGCATGAACTCATTTATTTATACCCGTAAAAGTCTGAGTTGGTTTGGCTGAACTCTGTTTATTTTGGTAAATATCAATGTAAATGAGCTGCTCGCGTATATGTTCATGTGAATATGTTCAACTTTATATTTAAAATTATATAAAAAAAATAGATGTTTGCGAATGAGCTCGACTTGTTTAATAATTATCTCGTTTAGCTCTTTGAGCTCAACTCATTTAAGTAAACAAACTAGTCGATATCACGTTTCACAAGTCTAATCCAGTCATGTTCACAAAAATCTCTACTCGAATAACGACTATGTACGAAATATGTCTATAACTATATAAAAATAATAAAATAGAATAAATAAAATAAAAAACTATATAAATATAAAGTGAAATTTGTAAGGGAAATTAGTAGCGATAGAACTATATTTTATAATTTATTTGTTTTATAATAAAATTTACTTAGTAATATATGTGTCTTTTTTATTAGTATCAATATCAACCTTAATCGTATAACCAAAGTGATAATAACTAAATATTTAGTAATATATTAAAAACTTATAACCAAATATTTAGTAATATATAAAAAATTTAACATTATTGTATGCAATTAGTATCTTACTCTTTTTTTTTTCGGTACAATGAAGGAGACTCGACGGGGGTACGACACTCCAATGATGTCGTGCTTGAGCCACGCTCCCATACCTGGAGGAGGAGAGGATACCCGCTGCAAACCAAACGGGCAGGATGCCGCTAAACTCGCCATATGGTCAGCCACAAAATTAGCTTCCCTGTGTACGTGATGGACTCGAATATCCCACTCTCGTCGGACCATACTACAAATGGCCTTAACCATTGCTTCATGAGCTCCAAGGGATCCTTCCGACCTTAGTACCATTTTCGTCACACATTGGCTATCCACCTCAGCAATAACTCGACGATATCCCATGTCCCAAGCTAACTGCAATCCCTGAAATAGCCTCCAGAGTTCCGCACCCGTAACGGTGCAGTAGCCAATACTCAAGAGGAAGCCCTCGATCCATTGACCGTTTCATCTCGTAGGCTGCCCGCACTGCTCAAGCCCGTGAGATTATCGAATGCACTGTCAGTGTTCACTTTAATCCAACCTGGAGCCGGTGGTGCCCAAACAATCATGGGTATACGTACGAGACGGTCCCTGCCTTCATATAGGTTGCCACTGCCCGGCCATAAGTCTCAGTCAGATTCACAACCTCCAAACTCCCTGCCTCGCCATTAGGTGCCTTGTGGTTGAAAAACCGTTCGTTTCACCCATATGTTGGACGGGAAAAATTCATAATCACTCTTTAATTAACAAAATATCCATTAAAATGACAAAGTGCAGAGAATTTCAAAAAGACTTGAAAAGAAACCCATTAAGGTATAACCGCCAGTGTGAAAATGTGGCAAGTATTACTGAATAAAAGAAAAAAATGTAAGATTAACAACAACAACAACAACAACAACAACAAAACATTTCAGTCCCAAACAAGTTGGGATAGGCTAGAGATGAAACACAATTAGTAATTTTAATTGAACATAATAATTCATGAATAAAACTCATTTTTTTTCAGTGATATGAGCAATGGATATTTGAAATTATTTGAA
>CACSLK010030184.1:4568413-4581804 GCA_902706635.1 Striga hermonthica | reverse complement strand
AAAAAAAAAAAAAAAGAAGAAGATCGGAGCAAAAGAGAAAGGAGAAAGGAGCAAAAGTCACGGTTCCGGCAATCAATATTTGAAATTATTTGATGAGACACAATTAGTAATTTTAATTGAACATAATAATTCATGAATAAAACTCATTTTTTTTCAGTGATATGAGCAATGGATATTTTCTTGTTCATTATCCACAAAAAATAAAAATATATTATTAAAAAAAATAATAAAACAATATCTTATATGCACATATCACACATAACATCTCTCGCAATCAAATTGACCGATCGCGATAACGACTTGATTTTGGGATCGACAACTGGCGTTGGCGGCGCGACAGAACCGTGTATAAGAGAAAAATGACAAGATAAAAAAAATCAGAGTTTTTGTGCAGTAAAGCAAAAAAATTATCCCAAGACCTTATGGCGTCTCTAGCGGTTCCCGCTAGGCTTCCAGAAGATCTCGTCACCCCCCAATGGTTGCCTGCTTGGATTGACCACGACTTTAGTGGGGTGGCCCACCCCCATTGCATCATAGATTCTAGGCCTCCGGCTTTCATCATTGTACCAAAAAAAATAAATATAATATAATAATACGCATTAACAAATAAAACATCATGATTATTCAACTACGATATACACGATCCGAAAATTCATTGGCCGGAGTGACAAAATTGAAAAGATCGAAACATGAATAAACCATATACAAACCCAAAATCTGGTCGAAATGACGCATCGCCATGAGAAGAGACAGAAGGGGTCATTTCGGAACCATGGGCTTGGGCCTGATGGACATAGGCCCATCATTCCACCGGTGGTTGGCACATGCACCCAAATATCCTAATTCCCAAAATCTCCTCATTCGCGCTAGGGTTTATCCGGACACAAAATTTGCTCCGATTAATTTCTTTACAGGTAAATTTGGTGTTCTCATGAGATATGTAAACATCTTGAATCTGCATATAGTCCAGAAGTTTTCTGTGGATTTGATTTGTGTGTGCATTTGATTTGCCTGTGGATTACATTGCGATAGAGATTTCACATATAGATGCTGAATTTTTCCTGCGTGTCTGTGATTTTACCCAATGAATTTTCGAGGGTGGTGTTCTGATTCTGCTATCCTGCAATATTGATTTGCAGCTATCCATTAGTTTGATTGTTTTTTTCCGAATCATATTTATAGTACACGAACTGTAATTGGATTATGGATGTTAGCTGGATGCTCTCCGTATGTTGCCTTTAGGAGTATGGGCCAGTTTGATATTGTGTGTCAAGAATAGTTTTCTTCGTTATATAGAGTGGTATTGTTTATCTTCTTCGGAAAAAACGATTAAGTGCTTCTGTTATGTCATATGTGATAAGATTACATTCTGGATTATTGTCCTATCGACAGTAGATAGATAAATATATGGCCTTTAATTACTCAAAGTTGATTGTACTTAGTTTGAAGTTGGCTGAACTGAAATTGATATATCATGTGAGATCATTTATTCCCATCTTCTGCGGGCTATTTAGAAACTAAGAGCAAACCTTTTACCCCCGAATATACTTTTTCGGCGGGGTTTTTTTATTTAATTTTGTATCAGGGAAGGGAGAATCAACACCCATCTTTAAGTTCAAAGTGGAAATAGTTAGAGATACAAAATGCTGCAGATTCGGCTGAGTAAACCAGCTAGTGAAAGTGGTTCGACTGTGAAACCCGTGCCTTTGGACTCTGTCACAGTTGCATGTCCTGACCATCTTGTCTTAGCTGATCTTCCTGTAGCCAAGAGTCTCGGTTTACCATGTTCGACTGCTGTTATTAAGACTGTTGGACGGAGGTCCCGTCGGCAGCTTGGCGAGCGTGTTCACTTTTGTGTCCGGTGTGACTTTCCTATTGCTATCTATGGGCGTTTGGTAAGCACTCTCTCAATCTCTATCATTATTTTCTCAAGTATTATTGCTTTTGATAAACATAGGCTATATTTAGTAAACCTACCCGATAAGGTAGCTTATAGCGTTGAAGTGAATTTCGAGTTCATAGCCGATAGCTTATGACTTATGGATGAAAACCTAACTTATATGGTAAAAGTGTTTGCTAAAATTAGCTGAAATCAAAATTTCAATGGGCTTATTTGAAAAGCTAACAAAGAAGCTTATGAGATAAGCTCGAGCTTTTAAATAAGTTCGTCTGCCAAACCAGACTTATTTGAAGCTATCAAATAAGGTGTAAGCTAGCTTATATGATATCCAAACACAACCATAGTTGATGCAGTTGGTGCCTCTGCCTCTGTTGTCGACCAACAAAACATGCATGGCTGTTATGATTTTCTGATCGTAATTTGTGAAATGTTAATTTTTTTTTTTCTATGCGATGAAATAAAAGATGAATATCCTTTCGTGTTCCTCGTGTAAGGATCATCATTTTTGTCTGTTTGAAGCATTATTGGAAAAAATGTGCTTTCTCAACATACCGTGCGATTTTTCTGAACATGAGTTTTCATGCCAGTGCATTGAAAAAACTTACTTTTGTCACTGCAGAGCCCCTGCGAGCATGCCTTCTGTTTGGACTGTGCTAGAAGTGATTCCCTTTGTTACCTGTAAGGCATATTTTAAATTTTACTGTATACCTACTTGTCATGAGAAAGTTTCATTGTTAACATTTTAATAATCTGATAAATATGGTTTTTCTTCCTTTCCCTTTGCCATTCATCTTCTGGTAAAACTCAGTTGTGACAAACGCGTTCAAAAGATTCAGACGATCAAAATGATGGAAAGGATATTTATATGTGCGGCACCCCACTGCCTCAAGTCCTTCTTGCAGAAGTCTGAATTCGAGTCACACATCCGTGGGGCCCATGCTGATCTCCTTAACCCAAACATGCAAAAGGATGTGAACGAGTCGGAGGGCTTAAGTGCCAGAAAACCCTTGGCTTCCGAGACTACGGTTCAGGCGCCTGCTAAACTGGTTTCTTCTCCCCGTTCTAACCCTCAGGTTAATGACCGTGAAGACAAAAACCAGAGGCCCGTTATGCAACCGATGCCTGTGCAGAATTTTTCCAGTCAAGTTCTGAATCATCCATCAGAACAACACTTCGAGGGTAGTAGTAATCAGTCGCACGGGGGGGCTGATAGGGCTGCTACACAGAATCACTTTCCTCAGCAGACTTTTGACTCTCAGGGCCAGGAAGGCGGCCCACGTCAAGACTCGGGTCAGTTTCTTGACGAGAAAGTCTAAAACGGATAATCTCGAATTAGTAACTTAAAAAAAAGGCAAAAAATTAGACTTCTAATATGGATTAATTTAGGAAAATATCAATGGGTTTAGTTTAGTTTAGTTTCCAATTTGCAAATATACCCTTATGTTTTGTAGGCAAAATTGCTTTTTTAGTCCTGGTTTAACGCCATAGCAATTTTAGTCCCATGTTTTCAACATTTCGCCTTTTGGTTATATAATTTAAGATTTTGTTGCAATTTCAGTCCCCAAAGGACTAAAACCTTGCAGTAAAATTTTGAATCACAAGACCAAAAGACGAAAAGTTGGAAACTTTGGACAAATTGCTATGTTGTTAAACCAACAGGACTAAAAATAAAAATGCATTTTTGCCTTTTTTGTTTTCTAGTTCCCTGATTACACCCTAAAACAAGGCGGTGAAGGCTCGATTGCTTGAGATATTTTTTTTTTTTCGTAATTAACATCTAAAACTAAATAATTTATAATCGAATCTCTTTTCCTCAAGTACATAATATGAATTTCCAATGACCTCATATTTTTGTTTTCTCCAGGTAATCCAAATTCGATCATGGCTGCTCCCCCTCAATTTCCTTTTCCTTCCTATGCATCTGGCGGTGGACAACAGTTCTTTGGTACTCCATATGGGATGCCAAGGCCTGATTCCACCCAAGACCATGGGCCAGGACAGAGCTCGTTGTTGGGCTACCCGACTGGGCCCGCCAGGCCCATTACCTTCCCTTCAAATTATCCTCAGCCGTGGAACATGGGCCCTGGCACCGTGCCTCTGGAACCTCCCTTGGTTACTCAGGGGCCTTCGGATGGCTTCACGAATGTCGACTTTCAAGGCAGACGATTCTTTCAGGGCGATTATGGGCCGAATGTGGGTATTATGCCGCTGAACGTTCCTCAGTCGACAGGCAATAAAAGCGTGGGCCCAATGGATGGTAAAGGAATCTTGGCGGCCCAACCGATCGGGCTTCCTCCTCCGCCACCTTTGCCGCCACCTCACTCCTATTCCGGTGACGGTAATAATCGTGATGCGCCACCCGGGTTCGGATGGCAGGATTAAACGTTATTTTTTTTTTTTTTTTTTCGATTGGCCAAGCTGATGATATTTTAAATCTGAGGATAATAATTGTTTACATAGAATTTTTTTTCATTTGTTCTTGTTGATTTTGTTGTAGAAGCTGAAATGAATTGTGTGTTGGATGAATATGTACTCTTTGGTTGTGTATTATTAGTTTTGGTTTTGAAACTTTGTAAAATGCAGTCTGTATGTGTTTGTTTATTTCTAGTTTTGTTGTGTAGTTTATATATCATCTACCAATATTATTCCAGACTATGATGAAAGAAAATGTATTTTTTGATTATTTTTTTTTTCACAGATGGTCTTTAGCAAATTCCATTTTTTATAAATTTCATTCTGTGAGAGCTAAAGTTTGTTTAAAAAAACAAAACATAACAACAGGCAACAGCCACAACAAGCCACAAACACAAAAATGAAAAGAAAAAAAAATAGTAAAAGATTATAATCAAAACAACAACAAACTTGGACAAAATTCTCCCAACTAGCTCAATTTCTTCTTCTCCAAAACCCATTTATGAGCTTTGCTGATGCATATTTCATCAAACCTTGCATACCACTGCTGCAATTTTCCGTACCAAATTAGAACATATGTGTCGATTTGATCTTCGTACCTTTCATAAATAGCTGGGACCGTAAGAACCACAATCAAGCCTGCTAGAATACAAAGGGCAAACGACCGTTACATAACCACATTGTACGAAAGAGGCGTATAAAGATACTAGTAATATTTTTTCCGAAAAATGTTTTTCTTTCGGAACTTACATGCGTAGCACAAGGTGAATAAATCCGTGAGGCTCCCGATTATAGAGATCGTTAGAAGGCTAATAGCTACTTGGAGATACATACTCGAGTCTCTTCCATGAGCAATTTCCTCAAACACAAACAACACAAAGTTAACATGATCACGAACGAGATTTGCTACTTCGTTCGTGAATTCTTCCGAGAGATACAAATGAGGCAAAGGTGGTGGTGGCCTGTTTCAAAATAATAGCTTTTTTATCAGAACAGTTAACCGCGACTAAGAAAAAATAGGTTCGAAGGTGGAAATTTGCAAGAAGCTAATTGAATTGGTTGAATAAGTTTAACAAAAGCGATAAATCTATTTACAGAAATACGAATGAAAAGCGGATATGGAAATTTAAAACACCCCTCCAAATTAAAATTCTAACTACATTACGAAAACGAAAAATAGAAGCATAAATCGACATTTGAACACATCAAGAGCTACATTTCATTTTCGAACAAATGACAGTTACTTCTTCTATTTAGTGATTGAGAAAATACTCCCATTTAACTTGAATTCTAGTAAGCCAATGTCAAATATGATAAAACTAAACATATCAATCCTCAAATTCAATCTGAACCTTGCTCGCGAATCAAGAAAACATCAAAATATACGCAGAGAAAGCGCGACGAAACATAAGGTTTACCGGTTTAAAATTGCAGCTGATTTTGCCCACAGAAATAGAATTGTGAATAGAAGCAAAAACACACTTGAGACCAATGAAAGCAGAGTATAATGAGATATCTCAAAAACCATCCAAGCAGCCAAAGCTACAGCTAAAATCCCCACAGTCAAGTTTTTCTTTCTCCATAGAATCACATCTGCAACTGTTGAATCAAAAAAAGGGCCCAAAAAACAAAAAAAAAAAAAAAAAAATCCAAATATCAAATTCTGTTCTTTTTGAAATTATATTCATCAAATGCACATGATCAGAGCTCAATACCAAGATTTTTGCAATCAAAATTTAATTTTTTTCATTGGAAAATAACTTTCTTGATTTTTCTTTTAATTTTATTTTTTATTTTTTAATTAATTACCTAGACCACCTCCAAGAATCTGATGAACTTGTCTCTGCCTGTTGAACAGCCGATCTGATGAACCCATTTCAACCTGTAATAATAATATATATGAATCTATTCAAACCACAGATTTTAATCTCAGCTAGAAGACATGAACTGGGTTTGAAAGATTTGTATTTTATTTTCAAGAAAAAAAATGATTTATTTGGAATTGAAGAATCAGTTTGTTCTGTATATCAGTTGTAAAGTTCAGATTTTTTATTTGGAAGGGAAAGATCACTTTTTTATCAAGTGGGGTGTGTGTTGTTTGGGTGTTTATATGATATACATATAGGTATGGGTTTGAAGAAATAATTTTCATATGTGGGTGTTAATGGTTTTCAAGTTCTATCTTGTAGGGCTTGAGAAATTGGATTTTTTTTTTTTTTTTTTTCCAATTTTTTCACATGGTTTTCTTTCTCAAATCCATTGAAAATAAAAGTTCATTACATTAAAGTTGGAAAGTAGAGTATATTGGGACATTAGCTGGCATGTGGGTCTTTGACTAATTTTTTTTGTAGTGTACTGATTCTTGTGTGGTGATTGTTAGGTAGGTAGACCTGTTATATTTTTCTAATAAAATTGCGTGCGTATGTTATGAAAATATCATATTTTTGTTATTTTGTAGAATATGAAATTTTTATTTTGAAAATATGCATATATATTATTAACAAGCATGATTGTCTAAGCGTTATATTTGCCTAACAACAATATGTAATTGTGAATAAAACAAGAAATTCTATGGTGCCCATATGGGCACCATATTGTGCCATAATCTCACAATCCAACGCTTAATATCTATTGTGGAATTGATAGAATGAATATTAGGCGTTGGATTGTGAAATTATGGCACCATTTGGTGCCCATATGGGCACCATAGAATTTCTGGAATAAAACCCATAATGGGTAATTTGGAAATGTAATGTAGTACTGATAATAGTAAAACATTAACCTTTTTTTACATTATGGGAAACCTAATCTCATTATGACAATCTTCTTTAAAATATATTAGGGAGTAATAGAATATCAAAAAAGTACAGAAGAAAAGAAAAAAGAATAAAAAACTTGAAAAAGTATATTATTAATTTCCTTTGTTGTGGTAATGGAATTGTGGAATAAGAGAACTATGCTTTTATAATCACAACTTTGATCTGAATTCAGATAATAATAATAATAATAATAATAATAATAATAATAATAATAATAATAATAATAATAATAATAATAATAATAATAATAAAACAAGGTGAAAATGGTATTTGGAACAGAAGATCTCAAATAAATAAAAAAAAATAAGAAAAAACTAGAGAATCATCATTCAACAAACTGAACCCAAATCAGAAAAATCAATTGCAAAAAATAAAATACTCAAGAGTTACAGACCTTAAAGGCATGAACCAGAACACAAGTTCTTTTTCAGACTACTAACACATAATGTCCCTTGTCCTAATGACTAGCAGCAGATATAACAATGCTTGTGGCTCATTAACCATTAAAAATTAGACTGGATTAAACAAATCCTCAAGAACAAAAAAGACTAAATGTTGTGCCACACAAAGGGCAAAGCAAACACATCCAAGCTAAAGCTACTACTAAACTCATAATCCTTATTCATTGAGCCATTTCCTCAAAATGCAGTACTATATAATCCACCATTTATCTTTCTAGTTTCTACCATGAACACAAAAAAAAAAAAAAAAAGTATACTTCATTTTATTTCTTTATTCTAAACTAAAAACCATCAAACACAACACCAACACCTCAACCTTCAACACGAGCCCTTTTCCAATCGCTCTCCACTCCGTTCCCATCATTCTCCGAGCCACCACCATTTGTTCGATTCTCGCTCGCCTCACAAGCTTTCCCGCCATTTTTTTCCAGCCCGTTCTCATCCAAACGGGCCCCCGACGAAGAAGACGAACAAGAAGAAGACTCCTTCAAGCTTGCAGCAATCGCCTCCTTCAAGCACTCATCATCATCATCCTCGTCATCACTCACCAATATAGGGGCCCGCCTCTTCCTCCCGGGCCTATCCCATCTCGTTCGGGCCCGGCGGGCGAGTATCCCTTTGGCCTCCTCGGGCGAGAGCCACCGACCCCTAAAAGGTCCGTTCTGGCCCACTTCGGGCTGCTCGAAAACCGGGAAATTCCCCCTCACAAGAAATATGCTCCAACCGGAGCCCTTTAACGAGTCGAGATAGGCAGCTAAATAGAATCCGGATAAGTGCTGGGGAGCTGGGTACAAGCTGTTGAAATTGTACCACTCGCCCTCGACTTTCTTGATGCAAAACCAGTGGTTTAGTAGATTGCAGATGTAGGCGTTTTCGGCTCCAGGCTCGATTTTCGCGGGCTGGGCCACCGGGCTGTCTAGGGAGATGACTTGCAAGTCCATGACCTCAAGGGCTTTTTCAAGAACCTGTGGCCAATAAAAAAGAAAAAAGAAAAGTTTAGATTTTTGGTTGATGTGTGGAAATTAGGAGTGTAAAGGAGCTGAGCCGAGCTTACGAGCGACTCGTTTTGTTTAACAGTGGAAACTGAAGTTCTTGCACTATCAAAATTGCTCAGTAAATTGCCCAATATCACAAGAGGATTTTTCAATGACCTGAGTTCTGTAGATGTCATTTACCAACACATGCAATGAATTCGATTTTCCGGTGTAAGCTTAAACCAAAAACCAGCAAAAACTCCATTAAGTTATCAGTACTTGTGAGCTAAACAAATTTTACAATTCACAAGCACACTTCTCACAGGATTCACTTAAATCCATCTAAAAAAAAGCTGTAAATTGCAAAAAATGGAGAGAACTTGAAGAAACCCTATAGTCAAACTAGTCAAAATACCCAAAAACAAGCAAAACCCTATTTAAACAAAAAAATAAATAAATAAAAATGCATACACATAATTCAATAAAAAAAATAATAATTTACCATAAGAAGAAGGGAGTAAAAAATCGACCTGTATGCTGAAATCGCCATCAGGGGAAACGTTGTGCGAGAACTCCGGCTCGAAATCGCCGGAGGCGGCGAACATCACCTGCCGCTCGGCGCGGTCGAGCTCCGCCGCCATCCCCGCCAGGTCGAATTCGGAGAAGAAGGGGCCCTGCAAGACGGCGTTCACGCAATGCAAAGCGCACAGTTTGGACTCCTGCACCTCGTGGTACAGTATAATTCCCATATTTGCTCGGTGTGTTTTTCTCTCTGTTTGGGAATAAAGAGAGAGGGCGATTATATAGATAGTTATAGAACGCAAAGGAGAATTATATGCAGATGAATCCTTACCATCGGATGATTGGGTTTCGGCATTGGGGCTTTTCCCTATTATAAATATGAATGTGAGTGTTTAATCATCTTACACCAACAAAAAAAATCATCATCATCTTTAATTTTGTTTGAAAACAAAAAATTAAAAATATAATAGAATTGAGTTAGGTTTTTACTTTTATTAATACTTTTTTATAAAATTATTAGAGATTTTTTAAGAAAAATTAGTTTGGAGAGGATATAATGAATTGTTTTACATAATCCATGAAGTTGACATTATAATTTTGGAGTTTCTTATGATTTTTTTTTCAAGTCAGGTAAGTCAGTGGCCAAGCCGACATCGTTTTAATGTAATTTTTTAACAAAATTTTGTATTCAAAGAAAATAGTAAAAATATATGATAATAAAATTTTTGAAGTTTTTTTTTTCAACATTCACGTACAAAAACTAGGATAACTATTAAAAAAAAATAGTTAACAAAAAAATATCATAACTATTGATTAAAAATTAGGATTGCCCATTCATTAACAAAAAATATAATAAACATTAACAAAAAATTATGATAATTATGATAAGTAACTTTTGATGGTTAAATTTATTTTTCTTAAAATATAAAAAGTTTAAGTTGCTTTTTTAAAATTTGACATAAGTATTGAAAGACGTATGTATTTTAGTTAAAATGTAATAGGTAAATTATATTACATATAATTTCGAGATAAATATTATGTATGTCATTTTATAAACTACATAACGCTCGATTATGAGGACATGTAATTTCAAGAGATTTGATGAGAATTTATGTTGTTATATGAGGATTACCAACGGTAATATAATGATAAGTGCAATGGGTATTCAAGACAGATTAATGAATAACATCCAAGTTGAGAAGCAGAGTGTATTGAATATTATAGTATGGTTTTTCTTGTATATCCCGTCCGGAGAGCTTCTTTTCTCCCTTTTATATTTATTTACAACATTTATCATAAATGTAATCATTACATGAGAAAAGTCAATGGCGACTAATTGTCATTTATCTTTGCAGCGCGCCACTTGGCAAGGTGTAATGATGACTTGTGCTGAGTTGGCACCGCCTTATGATGTCGGATCGGCAAGTCATAGATATCGGCTCGATAAGCCATAACCGACATGTCATAACCGATATGAGATGTCGGTTAGTTGATGAAGATGTCGGTTCTTGTGTCATTCTAACCCGATATGTGGTTGCTTTGGGGCCCGCGAAGATATTAACCTTTTGAGAGAATATAATCTTCTATTTACTGAGCATAAACTGAGCATAAAAACCTAATAAACATTACTAACTTGGTTTACCAAAAACCATGTCAACAATTTAATTACAAAAATACATAATTTGTAATATTTGATATATGTCATTTTATAAACTACATAACGTACGCTTGATTATGGGGACATATAATTTCAAGAGATTCGATGAGAATTTAATTACAAAAATACACAATTTGTAATATTTAATTGCTAGCGTTTGATTTTGGGATAAGTAATTTTGAAATATTGGATAAATTGTTGTGCATTTTACTTCAAAATCACTTAATTTGAAATATTCGATTTTGGGGACCAAAAAAATGACAATGTCTATGGAGAGTCTTCGTTTGAAATTTTAAGACCTTTTGAAATTTGAGACTTGTTGAGTGAAGATGACAATATGACACACGAATTAAAAAAAAAAAAACGAGAAAGTTACACAAGATTTACGTGGTTCGGCAATGTGCCTACGTCCACGGCGGCTGAGGGATCTTTTATTATTCTAAATCGTATCAAATACATCAATACACCATATATTTATACTAAAACCCTACAAGCTATAAATTTACTTAAATACCCTGTACCGTACCGCGGGGACTCTGCCCCCGCACCCCCGTCTATACCGCGGTGTCTCCGCCCCCGCACCCCCGGCCCAACTAATCGACCCAGCCCAACAAGGGCTGATGCCTGCTCGCTCAACTCCGCTCACTTCGCTCGGTCGCTCCGCTTCCCTCGCTACGTTCGCTCCGTTACGCTCGCAGGCATCAGTCTGCCCTCTTCCTTTGTCAATATATGAGCCATACCAACAAGACTTTTAAAATTTTGAGATTTAATTGAAAATCTTAAGTCTTGATGTAGCATTCGGGTGTGATTTTTTATGACGTTTTTTATTTAAAACTAGTACAACACCCAAACTACACGTGTGTTTTATAAAAAATTAATTGTCCAACAAAAAAATGAAAACAGATTTAAATTTTTATTGTGAGGTAAAAAACCATAAATAGTTATATACAAATATTTTTTAATATTATTTTGAATTCTAAAAAATATTTTTATGAAGAATTATTTTTTCTATTTCATATATATTCTTTTTATCAAAATTAAATCGAATAATTAATTTATTCACTAGTTATCTAAGGCTCGTGAACAACATCGATTCTTGAAAAATAAGTATTTTATCAAAATAAAGAAGTAAATAAATTAATATTTAGAATGATAAAATTTAAACATAAAATTAATAAATAAAAAATATAAAGTTAATTATTTAAAATAATACCCATTTTTATATTCGATTTGTCAAAATGATAATTATTTTCAACATTCCATATATATATATATATATATATATATATATATTATTTACAACTCGATAATTTATTTTGAATTAATTTATTTTTACAATTTTAATTATATTATAATTATGTATTATATTTTATACAATTTTCTTCCATCATCTAATATTTTTTTAACTTCAACTTTATAATATTCAATCATTTTAAATATAATGTGTATGAGTTTAAACTTCATGAAATATAATAATTATTTTTATTGTTCTAATTATAATGTTCATTCTCTATGTATTCTTTACTTAAGTTGAGAGATAACCTTTTAGAATTTTTTTTATATTAATTTGATGTTCATACTTAGTTGACATATTTTTTCAAGTAAAAGAAAAAAATTATTTATGGTATGTTAATACACATATTACTTTATAAGATAATTTATAATTTTATTTGATTTTTAATTTAGATTGATAAATAAATTTAAATTTTATTTTTAACGACATATTATATATATCACTTTATTTATTATATACATAATATGGATGTTAAATCGAAGATCGTTAAAAGATAGAAAATTTGATATATAATGTATGAAAAAAAATACAAACAAAAAAGTTATAACAAAATAATAAGAAGAAACATTTTATAATAATTGATGTGAATTGAATAAGAAAAGGAAATGTAATATATGGTAATGTAGGAAAATAAAACATAACATTTTTGGTAACTAATTGTAGAATAAAAAAAGAAAGATATCAAGATGGATTTAACATGAAAAATATAGACATTAAATAAAATTCAAGCATAATTATTTTTCTATAAGAGCACCCACAATGTTTTGGGTCTCTTAAAAAAAATCAAGTGTCACGTAAGAAATAGACTTAGTTTATAGAAAGATGTATTCAAATGCAACAAAAAGTAGACATGGTCTAGCTTATGTGGCACTAGAAAAAATAGACCAAGTCAACTCTTGAGTCTATTTTGGACCCAAGCACAAACCTGCCTAGTCAACAATTGTTCACAATTTTTTTTTTAAATAGGCAAAACATATTTTTTTGTATGCATTTATTATTACTTTATTTTTATTAGTTGTTTAGTATTCTAGACCTAGTATTTTTTTGTTTTGCATTGGATATATTTTAGATTTTTTAGTTTGGATTTGTATATGTCATTATGGACTTAAGTCTATTTATTTGCCACATATGCAAAAAGAGACTCAAATTATTGTAGTTGCTCTAAAGAATATTAATTTATAAGGCTGGGCAAAAAATTCGAACCGAACCGCTGAATCGTAGATCCGAATCGAAATCGAACCGAATTTTCGGTTAACCGGGTTACTCGGTTCGGTTACAAATACCTCAAAGGAAGTATTTGCTCGGTTCGGTTCGGTTACGGTTTTTAAGATTTTTTTACCCCGGTTAACCGA
>CACSLK010030184.1:4515779-4530041 GCA_902706635.1 Striga hermonthica | reverse complement strand
TCCCCCGCCGGCCGGTTCCCCGCCATTACCATGAAACCCAGTCCGAGATCGCCGATTACGGATTCGGCCGAAGATCCATCGACACAGATCCTCGATTCTCCCTCGACGCCCCCCCACGATTCTCCCTCGACGAGCCCCCACGACACTCGTTTGACGAGCCTCCTCGAGCCTCTTGGGACGGCTACTACTTCACCGGAAAAAATCTCCCCAAAACACCACTCCAAAACGGGCCTTCCTCCCGAGCCCACCCGAGACCTGATATGCATATGATCCCTCTCGAACAACCCCCGATTGATGGTGATAACAACGTGCTGCTGCCAGGTGGCTCGACCCAGACTCGAGACTACTATCTCGATTCTTCTTCTTCTAGAAGGCGAAAGAGCCTCGACAGGTCGAGTTCGATCAGGAAAACCGCGGCTGCAGTCGTAGCCGAAATAGACGAGCTGAAAATGGCGGCTGCTTCGTGTTCTTCGTCGACTTCCAATGCCAAAGTCCTCCCCACGAACGCTGAGGATTATGTTCGTGGGGCGAAAGTTTTGGTCGATGATGACATCTCGGAAGGCATTTTGGGTATTTCGGAGAAAAAGGAGCCGGCAAGAGCGAAAAAATCCAGAAAATGGGGTTGGAAGATATGGGGTTTCTTGCATAAGAAGGGTAGCCATAAGAACGAATACGATCACGATAATGGAGTCATCGAAAGGTCGTGGTCTCACTCGTGGAGAAGGGAAGAAAATAATAATAATAGCAACGATAGCGGGCTTAGCTCGAATAATATTTTACGGAGCAATAGTAGCGTGAGTTGGAGGCACGCGGGCCCGGTTGGGGTTGGGCCCGTATTTGCAAACGGAAGGAGGAGCGACTACGGTGGGGTGGATAAGAAAAGGAATAATAATAATAATAAGGCGAGGTATTCACCGAGCCATTTGGATAACGGGCTTTTGAGATTCTATTTAACGCCCATGCGGGCCAACCGGAGAGGAGGGACGGGTCGGGTCAAGCCCGCGAACCCGCATTCGGTCGGGAGGAGTGTGATGAGGATGTATTGAGATGTTAGTCCCGGTTTTGGGGTTTGTTCGTCTAGTCTGTTTGTTTGTTTGTTTGTTCGATTGTTACGGTTAAAGTATCGGGTTTTTTTCTTTTTCTTTTGGGGGCATTTTTATGGTGTACTTAAGGTTGAAGGTCCATTTTGTTGTTTCCTCAAATACATTTTGAATCTTTGATCAGAATATATACTTGTTTAGGGGTATTTTTTTTTTCCTTTGCCAATGTCTGCTTGTGATAATCAAATGAGGAACAGTTTAAAACATTTACAGAACAATAATTGTGTCCTGTTTAATCAACTGATGAGAGTTGAAAACAATGGCTGAGGACACAAAGTGAGCTGATTGCTCCTCAAATGGCTGAATAAATAGCCAATTCATATAAATTTGTTTTCTTTTTCCATAGTCATGGTAAAATCAATCACTGAAACTTTTTAATTTTTATACATAAAAATGTCTAACTTTCTTTATTTTTATTTTTTTTTTTCCTCTTTTTTTTTCTGATTTGATATGTTCAAAAAGGCGAAATTCTCGGATTAAAAACATAAGCAAAGTGAAACAGGGGTCACAGTCAGATATCACAAGTCCCACTAATTATTATTATTATTATTATTATTATTATTATTTTTACAGTATTTTCTAAAAACCTAATAAAAATAAAATGTCTAGCAAAGTAGAAAAAACCTAAACTTGGGCAGGTAAAATGTTTGTGTTTGTGCTTTTTTTTTTTTTTTGGTTGGGGTCAATTTTGTCAATGAAAAATTTGTTGAAAGTTGACAATTTGACAATGTGTTGTTGTTTTTTGTCAACTCCCTTTAGGTGCTTAGTGAATTTCTTGAAAAATTGATTGACATAATAAGTTTAGTTAGTTAGCAATGATTTATTGTTTTGTGCCCATTTTGTTTGTCATTATCAATGAAGTAAAATAAAGTGGACATAGATACCCAGAAAGTAATCAATTTGGGGTATATGTGTAATGCTAAGGAGCCAATTGTTGGCTCCGTTACGGAACCAACAACTAATGGGATAGCTCCATGTGGAATTGTCCCACATTGGAGCCATGTGGAACAATCCCACATGGAGCTGTCCCTATTGGCTGTTGGCTCCGTAACAAGGCCAACAGTTGGCTCCTTAACAGTATTGTTATACTTAATATGTGAGTTGGTAAGCATTTTTTTAAAACTTTTTTGCAATTAGTTGGTGGAAAAGGTTTTGCACCAAAAATTGCAAACATTTCCCAAAATTTCAAAATAAAAAAATAATAATAATAATAATAAATAAAAGGAGAAGCAATAATTTGGTGGAACTTGAAAACTAAAAATGGGCAAATTTGTCTCAAAAAATTGGATAATGTACAATTTTCAAATATGACCTCCTAAACTAATTTTTTTGTCCTGGGAGAGAGATTGCTACAGTCCCGTTACTGAACCATTCTGTCGGGATTTGTAACCGTTAGATCAATATGATGATCTAACGGTTACAAACTTCGAAGGAATAGTTTCGTAACGGGACTGTAGCATTTCTCTCCATTATAAATGTATTTTCGTGCAAGCAGCACGCGCAATTGTTGTACTGTCTGGACTTTGTTTTTTTTTTCTAACAGGCATTGTTTTACCTTTAGGTTGTTTCTATACTTTTGGTCTGCTATTTATGTGTTATACCTGTTGTGCAATAGTTCTATTGATAATTAACCGGTAAAAAGATTACATGTTTTTAAAAAATTAATAGGAAATAAAAATGGAACATTAAAAAAAAATCTAAAAAAAGAATTAAATAAGAAGAATGAGGTTAATTTGTGTATGATAGTAAAATGTAAAGAAAAAAATTATTTTTTTATTTTTATTTTTTTTAAGTGAGACTAACCATTAGATGGGTCTATACCCAATTAAATAAGTAGGATTGGTTGGTGGGGAACAAAGTAAATGTTTGGATTAATTAAGTTTTTTTTATGAAAATTCTAACAAATAAGAGCACTAGAGTGTAATAATATTTTTTTTTTCATAATTGCCATGTAACAATCGTGTGGCCAAAAGTAGGGGTGACTAAAACCGAGCCGTGCGACGTGATTAAGTTATTTTATTGTAAACTCGTGAAGTTCGTTTTGAATAGTACTTCATTATTTCGGATTTTAATTATTTTATTTAATTCACGTAACTAATATGGAGAATTTTTTATTTTGCTCTAATTTATTGGTTGTTCTATACGTGTAACAAAATTAAAATAAATAAAAGTCAAAAAAGTGGCAAGAAAATATATTCAAAGGCACGGAATGTTACATATAGGCAACAATTATAGTCTTTTTTTTTTTTTTTCTTCTTTCGGTGGAAAAAAACAAAAATAAAATAATATAAAATTATTTATGTTTGTCAAAAAGGTCATGCAATTTGTCCAATCAATTAAGTCAGGCGTTAGCTTTGTTCACACCGTGTGTGTATTTTGCTTGGGCTCAAATGTACATTTTATATATTATTATGAAATTAATTTGAAGCTTTATTTGCTTTTTTTTTTTAATAAAAGAATAATATTTTCCAAAAAAATGAGATTAAATTTTGCAATCTCTTTTATCTTATTTTTTTCATTAAAAAATATAATAACAGACAAGTTTGTCATTTGAAATATGTCCTTTATTGATGGGGGAAATGACAGTTAATTTACATAATAATAATAAATTGTCCCCCTTCAATATCATAAATTTCATGGTCACTGAAAGTGCTTATAAATTTTATGATCAATATTTAACCACTTTTAATTAGTTTTTAATCAATTGATTTTTTAACTTAGAATAAAACTTTAACTCAACCCCGCTATAATCGATGTTATCAATATAATTAAATAAAATAGCAATAAGTCATTCTTTCACATCATATCTACTTTAATTTATTATATGATCAACTCAGATAATTTTAACCATTAGATTGTAAATATTATTTTAATGCAAACATAAAATTCCATTCAAACTTATCACATCTATTTTTTTTTTTCAAAATTAACTGTGATTACCCTAAACAAGACAAAAGATAGATAAAAGATACAAAGGAAGGAGAAAAGGACATCTATGAAATTGCAAAGCAAAAGAAAAAGAAGACAAATATCTCAACGGAAATTAAATGCATAAAAGATGAAAATGGAGAGATATTAGTTGATGATAAAATAATAAATGATCTATGGATAGATTATTTTTATAAATTGTTTAATGAAATAGATAATAAGAAAATATCGCTCGGGAAATTAGAGAAAAGTGAGAAATACAAAAATTTCACATACTATATCAAAATTCAAACCAAAGAAGTGGAGAAAGCAATGCAAAAAATGAAAAATGACAAAGTCATAGGTCCATATGATATTCCAATAGAGGCATGAAAATGCCTTGGTAAATTTGGAATTGAATGAGTTACGAACTTGTTTAACATAATCATGAAAAGTAAGAAAATGTCCAATTGAGGGAAAGTACGTTAATATATATGTTTAAAAATGAAAGAGACATACAAAATTGTGCAAACTACATGGGCATATAAATAATGTGTCGCACAATGAAATTATGGGGGAGAGTAAGACCATCTTCGGCCTTCTGCTCTAGAGTAGAGTAAGCTAAAATTCAAGTTCCATCTCTGGTCCTTTTTTGTTATATTTTACTCTACATCAAATATATTATTTTTTATACATTTCTATTTCAAATAGTATTGTATATATATGTACATTTAATTTTATATAAATGTTTATTACCCAAATAACAAAAATACCCTCACGTGTTCCTTAGAGTATAAAGTCATATTTAATTATGTTGTTTTTATTTGTGTAGTTTAAGTCATCTTTAATTATGTTGTTTTTATTTATGCATTTTAAGTTATATTTAATTATGGTGTTTTTATTTGTGTATTTTGTGATTTATGTGTGTTGTACAATTTTTTTTTTTTTTTAATGAAATCTACTTGTGCCATTGTGTTAAATTTTTATTCATATGGTACCATTTCAATATTTAAAAATTGCAAAATAAAATTATAATAATAAAGCATAAAATTATTTAGCATAAAAAACATATTTCACGAAGTTATTTAACATAAAAAAAATACATTTACCGATACACAATATATAAAATTTTATCATTAAAATTGCATTAGTACAAAGAAAAAAAATAATATAGAGTTGTTACAGTGTTGAGTCAGATGTGGGACAACACTATTGCTTCCTCCAAAATAGCGCAAATTTGTGGAGCAGTGTTGGACTTTTTTTTTCTTTGCAATGAAATAGCGCAACTCAGAAGAGATAGAGTCACGTTGTAGGTGGTCTAATAGAACCTAAACTAAAACAAGAAACAAACATAATTGAAAACTAATTTGGCTTTATGCCGGGAAGATAAACAATGGAAGCTATTCATGTAATAAGGAGACTTTGTGAACATTCTAATGAGAAAAAACAGAATTTGCATAGGGTAATTATTTACCTTGAAAAAGCTTATGATAGTGTTAATAGAGTATAATATGGAGTGTTAGAAAAGAGGGAGGTGCGAGTTGGTTATACAGAAAGCACAAAAGATATGTAAAATAACGTGAAAACTTGTTTTATGGGATATTGAGTTAATTCCCTATCACAATTGGTTTGCATCAATGTTCGATGTTGAGTCTTTATATGTTTGCATTAGTAATTGACAATATAAATAAGGATGTGTCACAATTCATTTGGGTTGGAACAAGTGGAGGAGTGCGTCGTCAATAGTTTGTGATTGTAAAATACCAATGAGTTTGAAAGAAAAGTTCTATCGAACGGCTATTCGACCATAGTTTGTGATTAAAATACCAATGAGTCTGAAAGAAAAGTTCTATCGAATGGCTACTCGACCGACAATGTTTTATGGATCCGAGTGTTGGGCTACTAATTATGAAAATGATAAAAAAATGCGAGTGACGTAGATGAGAATGCCGAGATAAATATGTGAGTATTAGAAAATGAAAGTATTAGAAATAAAGTTGAGGTAGCGTCCATAGAAGAGAAAACGAGACTCGCGATTAAGATAGTTTGTGCATATGCACAGGAGAGACTTCGAGGCACCGGTGAAAATAATAGACACATTCGAATTAAGAATGCAAATTAAAAGGTGGAGGAGTAGACCTAAGAAAACTTGGAATGAGACAATAAAAAATAATTTAAAATATTTAAATTTGAATGATAATATGTGCTTTGATTGAGCACGACGACGACATGTGATCCATTTAGCCGACTCCACTTAGTTGAATTTTAATGGCTACTTGATTGATTGATTGATACCTAAAACAAACCAATCAAAACTAAAATATCCAGCGACAAACTTATATCCACGCACTCCCTGATAAATCATATTAAAACTATAAAACATAAAAATAAATAAACATATATACCCAAAGTAATTCACCATAGAAGCAAATCAGCATCTACATGAGAATTCACACTTTCAGATTATACCACAGAGGAATAATTATAATATATCCACACAGCACTTGAAAAAACAGCTTCAAAACTATCAAACATCTTAAGCTAAACAACACTAAGAAGTCACTTTTTTTCCCCCTTGTTTCACTTCTATCTTGAGTGAAATAGCTCTATGCATTTTCTTCATAAACGTGAACTATATAAAGCACCATGAAGAACCAAGGATTGTGTAATTCCAAAGAGAGAGCAACATAAACAAGAACTAAAAAAAGCTCTCCTGCAAACAGAAAACACAACAAAACAACCGAGACCCTGCGTATATGTTCGTGACAACCGCCAACCGATAGAGAGAGAGAGATACAGAGAGAGAGAGAGAGAGTAATGAATGCGAATGCGATGAAAAATGCCGTTTAAATCAAATTGCGGCCACAAGTCAACCAGCCCCTAAGGTAAACGGCGCAAGTACTTACCCTTAACATCCTTCGAATTGGATTTTTTGACGGGGCTCTTTTTCTTCACTCCCAAGTAATTAAAATCCTCATCCTCATCATCATCCGTATCGACTCGTCTCGTCGATTCCGACCCGGCGGCCATGCGGTTCGGAATGTAGACGTTGAAGTAGTAATTCACAATGTCTTTCCCGGTTTTATTGGGAAAACACTTTAGCGCTCGTTTCAAGAAGCTCTTCCCATCGGAATTCTGCATCATTTTCAACAGAGACCCGTAACGGTTTTTCTCCTTCAACGACCACGACTCAGAAACCTGTTCGCCCATCTTGTCAAATTTCCATATAGAAAAGGCGAGACCCAACTCATGCTGAAGAGCCAGCTTCTCATCGAGCACATGCTGCCTAACGCAATCAGACGAACCGGGAGAAACGCACGAACACGAGTCAGGCCGTCCCTTTCCTATTGCTTTTCCAGCTCCTTTGTTGTTGTTGTTGTTGCCACGGGTTTGAGCAGGCCAGACCTGAGTTCCCAACCATTTGGAATCATCATCGGGCTTTTCTGCAGGCCCAGCCCATTTAGGGACGTCGGCCTGGAAACGGGGCCCAATAGGAACAACTTTTTTCTGGAACTGATCGCTTACGATATTCAGTAACCACTTTGACTGGCGGGAAGGCTTTCTGCGGGCCCCATGTGACAGACAATGAATCTCGTTAGGAAATGATTCTACTGGGCTCACATGGTTCAGGTTCGGGCCTTTTACAGAATCATCGGAATCTACATTAGGAGGTGTGTTATTATTGCTGCAAAGGCAGTTAAAATCAAGTGCATCGTCTAGGAGTGAATATTCGAATGTCAGTAAACTGGTGGAAGCATGAGGGTCGAAGGTAGTTTTCTCATGCAGGCATCGAGTGGAGTCAGATGAATTAAGCAAACACGAAGAAGTTGGTGAAGCATGGGAAGACTGTTTCCTGCTCATTTTCCTCGTATTGTTCTCTTTGCTTGGGGAAACAAAGGGAGAAGGAGGTCTCAGCTTATCTTTTACGAACTGCTCGAGTTTGCGCTTTCTCTGTCGAAAGAAAGAATAGGTCATTTTGAGTGAAAAATATTCGGGAAGGTACCACCAGCAAACAAAATTTGATACGAAAAAGTGATGCAGTTTTTAACACCAAGATCTGCTTAAAGATCCGAAAACCATCCAATCAGAATGGATTCTCTTATCCATAAATAAGTTTCTGACATAGACAACCATTAACCTTCAACAAAACTAGTGTTGTTAAATAAAACGCGTACGGCTCGGCTCGGCTTGTTAACGCTCAAGTTTGGCTCGACTCGTTTGATAAACGAGCCAAGATCGAGCTCATTTAAAGCTCAGTTCGGCTCAATAAGGCTCGAAAAGAAATTTTGTATATAATTTTCAATAGTACGGCTCGTTAAAGCTCGAAATCGGCTCGTGAAGAGTGATAAATGAACCGAGCTCAAGCTTGATTTTAGGCTCGTTTATTTAACGAGTCGAGTTCAGCTCGGCTCGTTTACAGGCCAAAACAAAACTATGTATAATTAATAAACATCATAACAAATAATAAGAGGATTGCCATCAAAATACGTGGGGCATGTTTGATAAGCATCACAAGTTAGCTTTAAAGTTTATTTAGTTGGCTTATAAGCTTCTTATATGTAAATAAGTTTGGTTTGGTAGTTTGAACTTTTTTAACAAAAAAGGAACTTATCTCTAAGCTCTTTAGGTAGCCTTTCAAAAAAGAAAACCTTGAAATCTTTATTGCAGTTGTCTTTATCACCTAATTGTACCCTATTTTTATTATATCAGCTAGTTTTTCAGCCATAAGCTATCATTTTTAAGCTCAAATTTCACTTATCAACTATCAGGTATCAGCTAGCATTTCGTCTATTTGCCAAACATAACCTTATAAATATAGCTAACGCATACACACAAACTCAAAAAATAACCACGATTAAGAGCTTTAGAATTGATAATTGTAGAATGTCCTCACATGACCGATTCGCCTAAAACCAGTCGGCATACCCTTAACCTTATAGCAAACATGTCCAAGCTTCCGGTAAATTTGGAACAGGTATAGGCTTCACTACCCCTCCTTAAAAGGGTGTTCCAAAAATAAACAAATAAATAGCAACGAGAGAGAGAAAAAAAAAAAGGAAAAGTCATAAATTCATTGTGATGTGATCCTTAGCCTACTCGACACCAAAACGTTGGCTCTACTATCACGTTTACAATTCCACGGTCATACACCCATAAAAAGGCATGATATAATTTAGATTCTTCATATATTTACTGCTCCACGAAAGTACATACAGTCTAAGTCCTAAATTAGTACCTACTGCCAAACATAATGGAGTTACTCCCCTAACATCAAGTCACATGATTTACCCCACTAACATCCCATTGCATGATGCTATGCAGATTGCTGATAATGTTTCCCTAATATTTGTGATCCAACGAACCTGGATTATTAAAAAGATAAACCATTTTGATATCTCAAAACTCACGAACCTAACATATTACACTGTACATGAGCCGAAAAGTTGACCACCTCAATTCCAAAACTTGCCCTGACTGGATAAACACCCTAAAATTGTCTAGGAAATAATTATAGAGGATAACGACAGGATCAACATAACAGTAACATGTCCATAACATACAAAGTTCTCATTAACAATCAATTCTCATGTAATTACTAATTAGAAATCTTCAGAACTTCGTTTCTCAAAGAATAGTATCAATAGTGATTATGTAATTAAATATAATCTAATTGTACAACTACAAGAATATTGAACCCTCAAATCTAGTATGAGAGACTAATTTCCACCATCCATCAACTAGAATTAGACAACATTAGTTCAAGATTCTCACTCGCATGCCTTCCAATTTTGACAATAATGGTAAACGGAAGGAATTGTACGAGGAGATAAAGTGCTTGTTTGAGAGTACTTCTGAAAAAGTCCGTTTAAAATGGACTTATTCAAAATGGACTTCTCAAAATCTCCATCCTTGCGTCTGCAGAATGGACTTTTTGGATAAACAACTTATCCATAATTTCATTCTTAATTTAGCACCAACATAAATATTTACAAAAGTCCATTTGAGAAGTGTTTCCAAACAAGCTCAAAACAAGGGGAAATGGCGGTTATGAGGAAAAATACGAAGTGCGCAATTCTACAGAGAAAATTATAAACACCATAATCACTTAAGATGCACATATTATTATGCAAATTAACAAAAGTTAGTATATACACTAGCTTCATAGACTGGTGATCACTCTAATAAGGTGTCTCAATGTTCAAATAGGTAAAACTCCCTCACACTCCTCAACATACGCTGCTATCTGCCACCACACCACCCTCAATATCTGAATACGCTTTTTAGACAACTCATGCTTTTGATTCGCAACATCAATAGAAGTAACTAGTAAAGCAAGTCCAATCCAACACATGATCAGCCCAACCAAGAATTAGTCTGAACATTAGTTATCAAAGCTTAGGATGTAAAACCAGGCTGTCTTTTGAGAGACAAGAATAAACATATAATAAGCCAATGCGTACTGTTACTTAAATATCTAACAGGACAGCATAAAGTCATAAACGACCAGCTCCAACTCTATCACTAACAGTATGAAACGAACTGTAGGAGCAAATAAAGAAATATCCCAGTATAGGTAAAGAATGTGTAGGAGCTTACCCAAGGAATTTCAGAATCTTTCAGAACCATCACTTTTCGAAACTTCACAATCTGATTTCGGAAAGCCTGAATATTATCGCGCGCAAACTGTGGATTACTGGGATCGACTGCAATTGCTTTTAGCTTAGATACAATTTCTGCCTCAGAATATTTTCCGAACATAGAATTTCGTTGCACATCCCCTATGCCCCTAATGTGAGCCGTGTCGACACTTTTCTTCTCCTTCTCTCCCGATTGTCTCTTCATCCTTTGGCCGACTAAAAATCAACGATTAACAATCCTCTTTTTTTTTCCAAAATTCAATTCCGAAGCAGCTCAAACGAATAATGTTATAGCTCGACAGTTGTAGCTCCCAAATTCAAATCCTGAAACCAGAAAAACAAGATTATTCTTTTCCCAAACTCCAAATTATTCACATCGATAACAAAAAATAATTGTAGTAGACTACACAATTCAATCAATCAATCAAACACAACAAGCCGTTAAAATCCCACTTAGTTGGGTCGGCTATATGGATCACATGTCGCCATCGTGCTCAATCAAAGGTCACTCATATCCTCATTCAAATTTAAATATTTTAAATTATTCTTTATTGTCTCATTTCAAGTTCTTTTAGGTCTACCCCCTCTTTGAATTTGTATTCTTAGTTCTAATGTTTCTGCTTGTCCATTGCAAATGGAGCTAGAAGAGTCATTGTTGACAATTCTCATGGCATAGTGCTAATAATGGACTAGATCAAAATGGCTCAATTAAATTCTAGTGCTTCTTCTATTAGTGAAGTTTCTAGAAAAAAAAAATATATCAAACAACGCAATGCACTTTGGGTCGCTACGGAAACAACCTCCTTGTATAATTACAAGGGTAAGGTCTCCGTACAACTGACCTCCCAGACCCCAACCAGTTGGGAATATACTGGGTATGTTGTTGTTGTTGTTGTTGTAGTTCTAATGTTTCTACTCTTGTCACCGGGCGCTACGAACACAAAGTACCAAACAGTAAATAAAATGACAAAAGATAAAGTACAAAACAATAACCAGCTGATAATTTCACTTGTCAAATGAGATCAGACAGCATTAAATACAGTAATTAGCTAAGCTACAGAGCTTAAACCTGACCACATGTAATCAAACAATAATCTAAACTTCAACTTCAGCAAATATGAGCTTAAATATCAAAAACCCATTTAACCAAAACTTAAAAAAAGCAGCTCAAAATATACACTCTCACACACATACACACACAAACACGAGCTAAACCAGCAGAAACACACACACACACACACACACACACACACACACACACACACACAAAACACAAACACAAACTCGTAAACTACACATACATTCACACATCTCGTCGACATGCTACAAAATGCATAAAACTATAAGAAATTTGCATCTAAACAAACAGCGAAAGTAGGAATCGCAGCTCTGCTTCAGAACAAAAAAAATACACAAAAAATAAATAATAAATATTTAATTAATAATAATAATATTACGACCTATAATGATGAAAAAAAAAATATATATATATATATCGATAAAAGTAGTATTAGGAAACAAAATTAATAAAACTCAAAACAAATATTGGTAACAAAAAACTCTGCAGCGTACACAAAATCGGGTCGCATTTACAGCGCAGACATTCCGCGGAAAGGGAGGCGAATCGACCCGACCGGATTTCGGGGCTCAGATGAATATTGTTGACGCTAAATTCGTAAATATTGGTTTTTTTTTTTTTTCCTTCTGTTAATTAAAAATTTCCAGCTATTTCTGAAATTGTGTAGCGGGCATATGGATCCTGATTTGGATCTGGATCAGTAAGTTATGATAATTGTATTTTGGCCCTCAAACTATTATTTTGTTTCTTTGTGAGACTTTTGAGTTCCTACCTATCATAAATTTGACACATCTGGAACTCCTTATTTATATGGATAGATCTTTTGTTAGGTCGACCTGTCTACATAAATTTTTCATAGACTTATATAATTTTACTCGAAAAATGTCATACTTTAAAAAATAAAATAAACAGAAGTATATTTGTTTGTTCATATAATATGACAGATCGATTTATCTAACCGTTGGATGATATGAATCAAAACAATGATCCAAGTGATCCCTCACGAACAATGTAGATCATGATCAAAGCAAAACTCGATTTTCGACATGGTCTTCCTCAACTAAATCGATCTATTTTTGTACTGAATTGTTGGAGAATAGAAAATATGTGATATAGATGAAGATTATAGCCTATATATAAATAACATTCTCTCTACCATTCATAATAACCTAAATTATAATTTATTAAGTATATATTGTCCATATTTAAGACATTTGACTTATTTAGATAGCTTAATTAAGTCAATAAATTAATTAATTACCTAACCTGATTGTATAAAGATATTTTGAATTGTTGCTCATAATTAAATTATACATAAGATCTTATATTTCCTACTATGACAATTTATATTTATTAAAATGGTGTATTCATTTGAGATTTCTAAAAACATTTCAAACCTTCAGAAATCTTTATATATTTATTTTGAAGTTGTATTCAATTGGGATTTTAAAATTTTTTTAAGACTATAAAAATTTTGTTGTATTTAATATAGACTTTTAAAAGTCTCTAGGTATTCATGAAATTTCAAACGAATACCCTTCCCCCTAGACTTTTTAAAACTTTTAAAAGTCTTGATGCATTCATATTGATTTTAAAAAGTCTTACAACATCCAGAGTTACTTAACTTATTTGAGACTCTGATATGTTAAGACTTTTTAAGGTTTGTTTAATGATAGGTCGAAAAATGTGCATGTTTTACATATTTAATAGTGTATTCTTATACGCTTAATTTATTCGCACATTTATATTTTTCGACCTATTTATTATTTGGATGAATTTATTTGCTTTGATGTTTTATGTTTATTTTCAGTATTTTGGAGCAATTTGTGTACCCGAAGCATTGTACGGGAGTTCACGCGATCAATTATCAAACACCTCATACCGGTTTAATTTCAGCCCATTCCCGCAGGCTAAAGGAATTAGTTACAAGGGGACCTGAGGAGATCACTCACGTAGGAAATTTGTGACACACGAGCCAATTGGGCCATTGGCCCAACAATGACTTCATCTAATAATTTGGCTGCAAAGGAAAATGAGTCAGGGGAACCACTATTGCACATGCAGATTTATTTGTGGACAACTAATTAATGTTACAGTTTGATTGGCAGAGGGAACTTGATTTTTGCTTAGCACTTCGGTATTGGGATATATTCAAAAGAGGATTTTTATTGACGGGAGAGGGAGACAGAAAAAAAAACCCACACGCACAGAAAGAAAAAAAAGAAAGCCGAAAGGAGAAACGGGAAAAAGGCAGAGACCCACGCACAGTCTGTGAAGGAGGCTACACACGCGGAGGGAAGCCGCAATCGCACACGAGAGGATAATTCTATTCTCTCTTTTATCTTTTATTTATTTTTATTAGTATGCTAGAGTAGATTTTTATCCAGTTTAAGGGGATGTTTGAACTCTAACTTTGATTTGTCTATGGATTGAAGGATTTATTTTTATCGTTTGGTTAATTGAGACGTCGTATTTATTTTTGTTGATGAGTTGATTCACGTTATCTATGTTTAATGTTTATGAATTATGATGTTTGATT
>CACSLK010030184.1:4437503-4447851 GCA_902706635.1 Striga hermonthica | reverse complement strand
TTGTTGGGTCTGGGTGCCTTTCTTCTAGTCTTCAAGGCTCTTTATTTTGGGGGCGTATACGATACTTGGGCTCCGGGAGGGGGAGATGTAAGAAAAATTACCAACTTGACCTTTAGCCCAAGTATCATAGTTGGGTATTTACTAAAATCTTCCTTTGGGGGGGAAGGGTGGATTGTTAGTGTGGACGATTTAGAAGATATAATCGGAGGACATGTGTGGATTATAAGTTAAAATTACGCTATCTATCAATCCTAACTGAAAAAAAAAGTATAAACTTGTTATATGTCAATTAAAATAAATTATACATAAATGTTTATGACTTAGAAAAACTATTATATAAGGACAATGAAATAATATGGGTAATATGTGTCATTTTATATATAATAATAATGCAATTTTCAAAATATATTTAAAATTAAAAATAATTTTTTTCTTAATGTAAGTATATATAATTGTTGTTATATAGATATTGTACTACTCGTGTTGGATTAATTAAATAACTAGTAAGAAAGAAGATAGGGATCCTCTTTCAAGTTATCCAATTTATCCAATTAATAAATATATAATAAAGTGCGTCTTTTAGTTGTGGAAAAATTAATGTGATAAAATATACACTGAGCTTGGAAAGAAACAGTTATCATCTTTGAATTTTCATGATCAGTTTATTTATTTTATTATTAAAAAGAAATAGATAAAGAAAAACAAAAGATAGAAAAATGTTTTTAAAGAGGGTGAGCACGCGTGGTTAGGAGAAAAAGTGGGTTAATTAATTAAACTAAGATAAGATTAATCAAAAAGGCTTGTAAAGAGAGGACAAATAAATTAAATAATATAGAGGCTTAATTTGAACTTTTAGAGATAATTGTCTCTTCTTTCTAGGATGCTTCAATAATGATAATGCATGAATTATTGCCCATGAGATTATAAATAAATAATAAATTAATAAATAATTAAGCTTTGAGATGATCATATTAATTTAGTCTTATGAAGTTGGTACATTTGCCATTTTCCTTGTTGCCTTGTGAGTAACAAGCTCAAGGTTACCACATTCTCTATAAACCAACAAATTAAAGTAAGTCCTTTTCATTATTAGTGTTGTATGAAATTTGACAATTTTCGTATGCATATTAAATTGTGTCCACCAGTTATATATTCCTAAATGTCATAATTTTTTCTATCATATACTGATCACATATATTATATGTTACTCTCTTGCCACATCGTTTGGTGAATATATTAAATGTGATCATTGTGGACAATAGAACGAGCTTATACTCGTTAACAAATACCCTGACGATGTAATGTACTTTATCTATTGGGTGACGGGCGGGCATTTTTCCAGAGGTTTCTAATCTAACTCTTGTGTGATTCCTGTTGAAGCATAGACTCTGGGGTGGGTGCAGGGCGAATGAACAAATTTTACATTCATTAGATAGAGAAGATCACCAAGTTTCGCGATCCGCTGCCAAACTTATTCCAATTCCAAGAGTTCGGATCGAACCGATATCGATATAGCGATTCGTTACGAGCTCTCTTATTGAATTGCTCATTCAATGAGCATTCTCAATATTATCCTTCAAGATAACAGATATTATATAAATGCACATAAATGTGCAGAGGAACAACCACCAACTGAATACAAACAACCAACAGTTGAATAAAATTGAAGGACAGGTCAACAGACCGCCTAAAACCGATCCCAACAGGATAATACTCGGTAACACATAAAAACACAAGGACACTAAAATCTCCCAAAAGGAGAATGAGAAAAAAGAAAAACAACGCCAACAGGATAATGTCCGTGTGTACGATATCAACAAGATAATAAGGTTAAACTCGAGCTAACAGAGGCCAACAGCCCAAACCTAAAACACAAATACAAACACAAGCCGAACACAGACACCGACGACAAAAAAAAAAAACAATAACAACAAAATAACTAAAATAAACATAGAAAGCCCTTCCCCGTAGCAGTAACAAATATCGAAATTTGAAGTAGGTGAAAAAAAATAAATGAAAAGAATATTGTTGTTAAAGAGTTAGTTATCTAAGAAAAAAAAAAAGAGTTAGTTATCCATGTATTTATCTACAATTTGACACCACAACATCCCTTCACATGGGATTTGGGATTGAGATATTTTTTATGTAATTTTTTTTTTTTTTGGTTATGAGTAGTTACAATTTTTTTTTTCACACATTAACAAAATTGTTTAATGATGTATTTTTTATGTACTAAAATTAGATGGTTCTTACAATTTGGTTTAGTGGAGTTTGAATGTTTATAAACTCGGCCGGATCCAATCGATATAATAGGGAACCGATCAATGTCGAGTCGATTTTGAATTACGATCAAGTCACAAGAAAACACCAGTTAAAAAACTGCGATGCGTTTAAGATAGTAATCTGATTACTGATATACTACAAAATAGCTCATTTACAAATTTTATGATAAAAAGAATTAAGAAAGCAACTTCAAAATATGACAAATTGAACTTCAACATCCCAAATTTCATAAATTAATTTATTTTGACAGTGAAATAATTATGATGTAAAATATTGATATAATTATGTTAATCCCAATAGAATATTTGAATTGCAATATGTAATTAGGGGGGCCCATATGAGAAGCACAATTCCAGAATTTGATACCTCTCGTGACAATCCATTTTTCTTTAATCATTGCCCTCCATTATTCCCCCACTTCCTAAATCACGTAATAAATGCATTTGTTTACATATAATTATGCTTTATTTATTTATTTATTTTTTATTAAATGTATTGTTTGATTATTTTATTCAATTATCAAATCCCAATATGACTAATAATTTTCAGCCAAATAATCCCAATATGTTAGTAATGTTACCCATTAACACCACACTTTGCCTCCATGGTGGCCGGCGGCGGCCTCCGCCACTATTGCCACCAGTTCTTGCCGGCCGGTGGTGGCGGTCTAATCACGTCACACGTGGCTCTATTTAGCCAATTCACATATTTGAAATTGACTCCACAATTTTATGCAAATAGTGTAACAAATACTCAATTATATAATTGACTAATTAGACTACTATTTTGCATTCAGTTAAAAATTAATTTTATGAATCATGTGAATGCAGCAGTGTTAAAACTCTTGAGGGAGAGTTTTGCCGCCCTTGTGGTCCTACCCGGCTCGATTCCGAATTAGTCGGTTCCCCTGTGGATCCGAATACCGGAAGGTCCCTCTACCAAAAAAANNNAAAAAAAAATTAGTTTTATGCTAACAAAATTATTTTTCTAATGTATGTAAAACAATCACTATAACTTAGCTTTGAAGTGCATTTTTTTAAATCACTTTGGTCATTGATGATTAATTTAGTTGTAATTTTTGGGTTGTTAATTAATCATTTGTTCTTATTATAAGTTGACTCAACAACTTTAAACGTGAGAAATTGACCCAAAAGGAAGGGGGAAAGTTGACTCAACAACTTTGTTACTAGACAATTTTTGATTAAAATTCATAATTTTATATCCATATATCTTTTATTAATTATCATATAATATACTATATAATATATCTTTTATTAACTATTATCATATAAATATATATCTTTTATTAATATATCTTTTATTATCATATAATATATCTTTAATAATATATAATATATCTTTTATTAATATACTATATAATATATCTTTTATTAATTATCATATAGTATACTATATATTGTACATTCTTTACATCACTAACAATTCTTAACGTATTTTTTTTTACTTCACAATTTTCAAATTATTATTGGTTTCTCCCAAAATATCTATTTAAATAAAGGCAATAAAAAAAAATTCTAACAAAAATATATCCAAATCAATTAACTTCACTCACTTATTTGCCTCTTGTCGTCACAACTACACGCAAGATTAATTATACTATCAAAATTAGAGACACAAAATGATTATTTCTATTTGTGCAAGATTAATTATACTGTTAAAATTAGAGACACAAAATGATTATTAATTTCTTTATAGCAGCATGCAGTCACACAATCATTGTGTTAAATAATTATGCACAAGATAGACATGAAAATTAGATAGATCACAACTTTTTCAATTTTTATTGTTATTTTTTTTTTATATATAATGTGAAAACTAGTACAACTCCCGTCTATTACAAGGGTGGTTGTTAATTTTTTTTCTTAAAATCAAAATTAATGAGAAAAAATAGTTAAAAATTTAAATACCTTTTATAAAATATATATTATTATATATTTAGTATGACACTTTTTATTTGTGAGACTTACATGTGTTATATTATAATAATTTTTTTTAACTTACAACATATAACTACATTGAACATAAATATACCAATTGAGAAATAATTTTATTTTTCTTATGAATTTTAATAAATATAATTATTTTTTATTATTATAAATATAAATATAATTTATTTATTTCAATATATACAATATGGATGTCAAATCGAAGATCATCAAAAGATCATTAAATTGATATATTATATATGTAAAACTGATAAGAAATACAAAAATTATCAACTTTTAAAATACATTTACAATTCAATACCTAATTGAAGGAAACAAATCAAAAGTGAATGATATATTAGTCACTTAGTGTCTCACAATGTAAAATTACAAGGAATTAAAAGGTTATATTAGCACAAGTGATATTAATACCTAAGTTAGCTAAATAATATTTATTGAATGTCTAAACCTAGATTATTGATTATTAATATATCAATATTATTTGTTCAAACCTAATTACGAAACATGATTCTTCGCCAAGTAAGATTTCGAAGCACCAGAAGCAGCCACGTAGGCTCAGCGCATTCGGGAATTATATATAAATATAGAAAGGATGAGTTTCCTGATTATAAATATAAAAATAAAATATTAAAAAAAAAAAATGCTAAATTGACGGCCGTTCAAGGATGGGACCTGGCGCCGTTAAAAAGGCCATATCTAGCCGTAATTAAATAGGACCTTTTTGAATTAAAAACGTTTCTAATTTGCGAGCCGGCGGTATAGTGGGGTTTTGGCTTCATTGCGCGTGTTATGTGGCCAACGTAGACGTGTCCACGGGACAACCGGTCCCGACACAGCCCGAACCGGCTCGGAACCGTCTTGTCGGTTCTTTGAACCAGACCCGTAGGGTTGTGGTTCGGTCCCGGTTCATAAACTTGTAGTTTTTGACCCGCCGGGTCGAACCGAGTCGGGTCGGGTCACGGGTCGGTCACACTTATTTTGGGTTTTTTAAGGGCCGCTTCGGCTAGGAACCGTCTATAACCCATAGGTTTTTTTGGACCGGTCACGGGCCATAATATTGAGGCCCGTCGACTGGGTCGGGCCAGGTCGCAGCCCAGCATTTGGTCTCCTCTAAGCCAACGTTTTGGTCAATCTTATATTTACTACTTACTAGTACAATATTCATATACCATACACGGCTATAAAAAATATATATTTAATATTAAGTAATAACAATAAAATTTATTTTAGGTTTTCAATGTTTTATTTTTTTTGAAGAAAATTATGAAAATTGCTATTATTTTTTTGAAGAAAAAATATTGAATGTTTGACTGATCATACGATAGATAACATAAGGATGAAAGTGTATGGAGATTAAAATTCAAGAAAAAAAAAATTATAATGAACAAAGAAAACAACTTACTAGTTTTGACATTTATTATTTTAGTCAGAAATGATTCGATTCTATATAAATATAAAAAGGTTTGATTATTTTTTAAATAGTAACTATTTCCTTCCAAAAAAAATATTTACTATTTCGGAAATTAATTTAACAATTTATAGTATATATCAAATTATCACTTATGGAAATTGCAGCTCATTATTTAAGAAAATAATTAAGCCATATTTTAAGATATCTCAATTACTTAAATTATTTGAATTAATTAATATATGGTATAAAGAGAATAAATTTATTTTTTGTATTGATAGTTGTTTCTATAGGAATAAATTAATCATTATATGATTATGGTATAAAGTAAGTAAATTTATTTAGATTATGTGATGACTTTTTTTGGTAGTACATTTGTTGATGGAAATTTAATCACTCCGATAAAATATTATGAACTGATATTTTGATATATAGTGCGTATATCGATGTTTTTTATATAAGAAGCTTTGTTTTTTTTTTGTATAACTAGTGGGTCTCGATTTAATTTATTTTTTGTTACGACATTCAAATAATTTTTGTGTGAAATGCACTGTTCTTTTCTTTTAGCATGATAAAGAGTGTCGATGCACTGTTCTTTTCTTTTAGCATGATAAAGAGTGTCGATTTTTTTGGCATATTAAATTTTATGACTGATTGTTTTCACTCAGCTACTTAAATATTTCGATTTGGATATTTGTACAAAAATAAATTCATTTTAATTAATGAAACAATATAAGTTTTATATTTATACTTATTTATACATGTTGGTTTTTAAATATATGATAAAATTTTACCAGAATAATTATTTTATGGAATCGCGTTATAGTCAAATTGAATTTTTGAATAAAATTTTTGAAATGACACATATTTGAAACTAATATAATGTAATTTATTATCAGTTATGTGCAACACTCAGGTTGAGAACTAACTTTACATAGACATTTTTATGTAATTTTGCATAATTTATATTTTATATAATATTTTCAATAAATTAATATAAGTACATTGTATTCAAAATTGACTCCATGCTTTAATTTATAAATATTATTTATTGACAATTTTCAATTATAAATATTAATTAATATATTTTGTCAGTGTATCGCACGAGATTCGTATTAATTTCTTAAGAAAAATATTGAATATTTGATTCAAAGGTTGGAAAAAAAAAAAGGAAAATATATAGACATTAAATGCAGAAAATGTAAACAGATTAACAAAGAAAAAAATAATAATTATTGCTATTTGTTATGATTTTAGAAATCTATCGCTACTTAATGCCTAACCTATATATGGTTTTCAGATATTATTATCAAATTATGGATTTTCTCAAATTGGAGTCTCCTCAAAATTGGATTACGAATTATGAGGATTTCGGGTTATGAAGTTAATTTGCGAGTGATAATATGATTTTATTTTGTAAGTCTAAACAACCTTACGAAAAATCCAATTTTGAGAAATTAAATAATTTGATTTCTTATTACATGATTTTTTTTTTAAAAAAAAAAATAAATTGAATAATATACCATCTAACTACATTTACATACCCGATTTTTAGCAAAAATTCTGATGATCATATTTGGTTATATCAAAACTCTACGATTTTGAGAACCTCGATCTGCCGATCTAGTAAAAATTCTGATAATCAAATTCAGTTATATCAAATGTCTGGATTTGAAACAAATTATACATTAATATTTTTGTCTAATTAAATGATTCGAGATAATAATAAACAAAATACTTGATTTTTTTTTTAAAAAAAGTTGTAATTTGTAAATATTATATATGCAGAGATGCAATAAGTTAATATAATTTAATGTGATTAAATGTTTTTAGACAATCAAATATCAAGATGATTCTAATTTGATTGCCAAAATAAGCAATTTTATTTCCACAAATTAATTAGGCCATTTATTGTAAAAGTTGTGAATTTAAAGGCTCTCAATGAAAAATTGTGTATATAATAAGGTAGTTATTACAACAGAAAAATATTATACTATTGTCTTTCTTTTCTGCACAGGCTCAGATAAATATTATACTATTGTCTACTCATTTACAAGTGCAGTGGTCAGAGTCCAAAAAATTTATCAGCTTCTTCCCTCTTACTGAGGTAACCATTTTTTTTTTTTTTTTTTCAAAATATCTTACTATTAAGTTGATGATATCTGAAAAGTGAGAATATTTACGACATACAAAAATTCTATGGAGCAATCGAATGATTTTGTTATAGAGTTATCGATCATTTGATATATTGACAAATGTTCAACGTGTATCAATTGTAAGACACGTGTCAATATACATAAATAAACCACTATTCAAAATAATAATCAAATGAACCACTATTCAAAATAAATAAATAAATAAAGAACTGAACAATCCTTTGTAATTCACAAAAACTGATTTCTTGTACCACGTTTCTCATAATTATTAAATACTAGTACAACACCCGTGTATTACACGGGTGCTTGTTAAAAAATTATTCTTAAATTTTAAAATTAATGAGAAAACTATATTAAATTTAGTTTACTTTTTTACAAAAAAAATATATTACCATTTATTTTAGAATGATATGTTACTTATGACTTACATGTGTTATGTTATATTAGTTTTTATAACTTATATCATATAACTACTTGAAATATAAATATATTAGTTGATAATTAATTTTATTTTTCTAATTAATATTAAAAATAATTTTATTATTGTTATAAAGATAAATATAAATTATTTCTTTTATACATACAATATGAATGTTAAATCGAAACTCATCAAAAGAAGATTAATTGATATATTACATATGTAAAACTGATAAAAAATACAAAAGTTATTAACTTTTAAAATATATATACAATTCAATAGTTATAATAAGGAATGATATTAAAATATAATTAATATATGTAACATGACCATAAATAATCAACATATTTATGGTAATCCGAACCTAATTATTTTTTGTTTGGAATTAAATTAAAATTTACCCAAGCCTAATAACGAAGCATGTAATCTTGCACATAGGATTTCGAAGCACCAGAAGCAGCCACGTAGGCTCAGCGCGTTCTGTATTAATATATAGGGGAGGGGATAGTAAATACAGTTCAAGACTTTCTTTTCACATTTGACTTTCTTTTATTTATTTTTTTTAATCTCTTTTTAGCCCCTGCATGTGAACAATTATTTCTCCCCACCCCTCCAACTTTCCGTTATTTCCACAAGAATAATGTAATTTATAATTTACACGGCCCGTTTTAGAGAAAAACGAGAGATTTTGATTCATGCATTTGACTCTGTATCCAAAATCTCTCGATACACACTCTAAAGAACAAAGACCGAGAATCGAATCACATGGTAGAATATCGTGAGCACATTAAATAAAACTATAATATATAAAATAAATGATGTGAAATTTCTAATAAAAATTTAAGAAAAATGGAAAAAAAAAATAAAAATAAAATCACTAAGCTAATATTTAATGGGTATAAACAAATTGACCGAGTTTGAGCCCATAATACTCGAACTCGAACTCGATTTCTTTACTAAACGAGTTGATAAGCTAATTCGATGCCAATTCGTTTATTTATATTAAGAGGTCAATTCATACAAGTTCATATTTACCACAACCTCAACTAGTTAACAAGACGAGATTTAAATGAGCTCAATATATGCTCGTTTATAAAATAAATCGAGCGAAACTCGAGTCGAGCAAAAAATTGAACTTACGAGTAACTCCTTTCGTTTTACAACAATTAGGTACTCCAACTTTCTAATCACTCAAATATTTAACTAACTGAGATTTACATGAGCTCAAACTCTGCTCGTTTATCAAATAAATTGAGCAATACTCGAGACTTAACGTTGAGCTCACGAGCAACTCGTTTCGTCTAACAATTATAGGTAGGTCTAAACGGCTAGGTTGTCCTAATTTTTAATAAGTACACATATTTTTTGAGAATGATACGGTCCCATTAGGGAATCATTTCGTCAGGGTCGATAGATCAACTATTCTCGACAATTACATGATGATCCAACGATTACAAACCACGATAGAATAATTCTGTAACGGAACTGTAGCATCTCCCCATATTTTTAAACTAAAATGTCATTGTTTATAAAATAATATAAATAAAAACACAACATTTCCTAGGTAAATGATGGTTAAACCGATTCACACAACAATTAGTAAAATGATTAAATCATACACGCCAAAAGGGAGCCGTAATTAATACACCATCCCCACCATATCCTTCTTTATAGTTTATAGTATACTTTATTTTATATATATATATACATTACATTAGACCACTTTTATTAGAATCAGAAAAATCCCATTTTTTGGTGTTTGTTCACTCACACTCTCCTCTGTAATTAAACTCTCTCTGCAAAAACACTATTAAAAGGACTGTTTTTCTCTTCCCAGCAGAAAGTTTGCTGCTTTTGAGGGCCTCATCGCCGCCTTCACAAATATTTATTGAAGGCTACACAAATTTAGTGTACCTTTTTATTTTCTATCTGGGCTGCATTTATTTATTTAAAGCTCTTTGCTTTTGTTCAATGATGAAATCCCAAGCGTGTTAAGAAAAATTTAATCTTTTCAATTCAAAAAGAAGAGGCTTTGGGGTTTCTTGAAAGGGACTAATCAAAACAGTAAGGTATTTTCAGATTGTGAAAGTTTTGCATTTTTTTTTTTTTTTTTTTA
>CACSLK010030184.1:4388411-4400634 GCA_902706635.1 Striga hermonthica | reverse complement strand
AAGCCCGGGAAACTGACAGATCTTTCCCGAACGCTTCAACTTCTTGTGAAGCTCAAACACAAAATTTTGGGTGTGATGAATATAAGAAAAGAATGTAGTCATATAAACAAGGTAAAGCTTAATTATTCTCCGAGCGTGTTTGGTAATTAAGCACCATAAGTTAATTTATAAGCTTTTTGTATAAAAGTAAGATTGATTTGGTAGGACGAGTTTTTTTAAATAGCTCGAGCTTATCTCTTTAGGTAACTTTTCACATAAGTCTGTTGAAATTTTTATTTCAGCATGCTTATCAACTAATTTTATCAAACACTTTTATCACACCATCTAGTTTTTCAACCATAAGTCATAAGCTATAAGCTCGAAATTCACATATAAGCTATCAACTAGTTTTACCAAACGTAGTCTTTGTACCATTATTTATCTAGGCAACATATGTGTACTAGTTGTGAAGGCAACCTTTGACTGAGTCGAGCTCACAAAAGGACTAACCAAATGTTTCGTTTTGTCCAAACGAGATGAGGCCCCACCTCTCGGTTTTTGTGGCCTGTAAAATCCAGGCTCTGACAACAAGCTCTCGTTAAGATTAACATTGGTCGACAGCATTCTTACCACCTGACTCATGTCTGGTCTGCGTTGAGAAGCCGCTTGCGTACAAAATAGTGAGACTTTTATGAAGCGCGTGACTTCGTCTTTCGGGTAGTCAATTAAGTCCGGGTCCACAAGCTCTAAAACCCGACCCTCGATGTACAATTTCCAAGTCTGCATATACATATACAGATACACAAAATTATGTGAATTAGCTTATTGAAGAATTAGATTATGACATTATGTAGTTTTGAAAATTCAAGGATACTTTTCATAATTAGGCCATGTTTGTTAACTAAATAAGCTATATTATAGTTTATTTGGTTAGCTTATATAAGTTTTCTGTATTCAAATAAGCTTTGTTTGGTACGACGAGTTTTTTTTTTTTCAAAAGCTCGAGCTTGTCTTTGGGTTAACTTTTTAAATAAACTCGTTGATTTTTTTATTTTTATTTTTTTTTCCAGCTAGTTTATCAACTAACTTTACAAACACTTTTATTATATAAACTAGTTTTTTAGCTACAAGTCATAAGTTATAAGTTATCAGCTCGAAAATCATTTATAAGCTATCAACTATCTTATCAGCTAGTTTTACTAAACATAGCTTTAATCCTCAAAATTTCGAGTTTCACTTGTACAAGTTATTATCTCTATCGACAAAGAAATGCCTAATAGCTCGATCAAGATGGGTAAAGAAAACTGACCCATTCGAGCAGAACCAAGAAATCGTCCCCAAAAGAGGCCTTACTGCTACTTTCGCCGCTTATAATCTCGAGCAAGAGTACCCCAAAGCTATACACATCGGCCTTCTTAGTGAGTTGACCCAGCTTTGCATATTCGGGAGCTAGATAACCCCTGCACAATGACAATTTGTCGAAACTTACGAGGGAAAATGGAGATTAATATAAAATATTTCTTGAAATATTTTAAAAATGCCAACTTGCCTTTCGACTTTCGCGACTAAAGATAGAGCGACATTTTGCAATCACAAATCACAATGTTAAAAAAGGGCACATTTTTGCAATAATCCATAATATCTTTTTCCTTTTTTCCGGTATAAAGTTGTTTTGCTGTACTCACACTGTTCCTGCTACCCGTGTGCTGACGTGGGTGACATTATCAGGAAATAGCTTTGCTAATCCAAAGTCTCCGATTTTAGGGAGGAAATTCTCGTCGAGAAGGATATTGCTTGCCTTTATATCTCGATGGACAATGCACGGCTCGGCACATTCGTGAAGGAACGCGAGTCCCGAGGCTGTGCCTAAGCATATTGCAGCTCTCTTGGACCAATCCAGCCCAACACGTTTGCCATTCGAGACTGATAAAATAATGCCTCAAATCAAATGAGAGAAAGAAAACTAGCATAATCCTTAGGGATCAACTGCAAAAATACTCTTTTAAGTTCCATGTTATAATTTTTACTGCTACTTACCGAGTAGGGAACTGGCGAGGCTATTGTTCTCCAAATATTCATACACTAATATTCGGTTAGTCCCCTCAACACAACAGCCAACGAGCCGAACTAAGTTCGGGTGTTGTATATTGGATATCATATTAATCTCGGTCAAGAACTCGTTAACCCCTTGTTTGGATTCGGCCGAAAGAGACTTGACAGCTACTCGAGTCCCATCCCTCAAAACTCCCTGCAATTTAAACAGAATTGCACACGAAAAATAAGACATCTTAATTACAAAATTTGCGACATTCAAATTTAAAAAACCCACCTTATAAACGACCCCGAAACCACCTCGTCCGATTTTGTTCGATGGATGAAAAAGCCTTGTGGCTGATCGCAAAGAGCGATACGTAAAGAGCCTGACATTATTTATAGCAACATCATCTGACCAAGTAAGGAAAAAAAAAAAAAAATCAGATTAAGAAACCATTAAATGTTTCAAATAATCGGCAAACTATAATGCTAGGAGAAGAAGGCCCTATAATAATGTTCCACATGTTAAAAAGTATAAAACAGAGAACATTCAGAGGAAAACAAGACATCAAGAGATAAATCTTTAGTTTCGAGGGCGGTTTTACTCACTTCACAAATGTCAATGTTGTCTATCAAGTCTTGTTAACAGTTCAAAATTCAAGGGAGATTCTACGGTCTCGTTACGGAACCATTCCGTCGTGGTTTGTAACCGATAAGATCAACTATCCACGATGGTTACATGATGATCTAACGGTTACAAATCCCGACGGAATAGTTCCGTAAAGGGACTGTAGCATTTCCTAAAATTCGAAGCACATTCTTATGGACAAATTTAACCGAAATTACACTTTCTTTAATATCTGCAGTGATAGAAAACCCAACTCTACAACAATCTGCAGAACAAAAAGACCCAACCCTTTTTTTAGCTTCTCACTTCACAGGCTTTCAACTCAAAATCGAACTCAAATCAACATTATCAACAATACTTTAAAGAAATGACCAGAAAAGGCCAACAGAAAACTCTGAGCAGCATAACAAAAAATTGATGATACATGTAAAACAAGCAACTAAATAGCCTAATTTTACCTTCGGGTTCAGTTGTAGAACTCCCTTTGCCAGAACCAAACGCTCCAAAACATGTCGAAAAAAACATAATCACTTTTTTTTTTTTTTTTCACACAACGCCAAGAAAATAAAAATTCAATCTTTAATCACCATTCTTCTGTAAATCTACAGAACAATATATAAAATTTAAAGAAATAACATCACACCAAGCAAAAAGTGTACGAACCCACAAAGCCAATAACAAATAAAAGAAGCAAGAAATGAAGAAAGAGTGAGAAAATATTGTTGGGGTTTTTACAGGATGAACTTATGTATGCACCTAAAATGTGGTTATAAACCTCAACAATCGACATTAAAATAGTATTATTAAGAAGGGGTGTTGTCTGGTTGAAGATTTTAAGTGCCTAATCAACTTTTTTTTTTGCGGTGGACTTTGGGAGCTGCTGCAGTGTTTGACAACGTGAAGAAGAGGAAAAAAAAGTAATAAATTTTGGGGGAAAAATGGACAGGCGATGATGGTGATGTACAGCGGCATTTGAATTATTATTATTATTTTTTTTTTCGATCATCTTTTCACACAGCTAGCTAAAAGCAAGCTGTGAAAAATTGTACAGTAGCTACCATTATAACTCGCAGGTTTAATGGTTTATCTCGTGTTGATGATAATATGATGAGTTGATGACGATTAGTTTTAGCTGCTCACTGAAAGCGCTTTTTTTGAGGTGGTTTTTGCCTACGGTTCGGTTCATACAATTTTGTCGCGTTTGAGTTGAAATCGGGGTAGTGGGCTGGGTCAGATTGTTTTTTTTTTATTAGTTTATTCATATTTTTTTTATTGTAGCCAGTCACGGTATCTGGAACTATGTCCCGACTAATCCGTTAGTCGACTCGGGTCGCACACTTGGCAGTGGTGGGTGAGTATCTCAACAAAGGTTTTCTGCATCCACAAGGACTCGAACCCGAGACCTTGCTTAAAGAACATCAAACTGATTACCATTTGAGTCAAACCTTGTTGGTTAGTTTATTCATATTGAAAGTTTGAAAAATTATGTGTGATAAAAATGGCCACCAACTTTATAAATAGCATCCACATTACTTTATTTAGGTGGCATTTAAATGGATACATGTCTTTCTTTCTTTTTTTTTTGTTAAACAATGGATACATGTTAATGTGGTCATTCATTTAGTAGAAAATGCTACGATTCCTTTACGGAATTATTCCGTCGGGGTTTGTAACCGTTAAATCAACTATCCCTCACGGTTACAAACTCCGACAATATTGTTTCGTAACGAGACCATAGCATCTGCCTTCATTTAGTAGGCAAAAATGTGAGATGTTCTATTTAATAGATTGAATTACAGTTAAAAGGTAAAATGTAGGTCCAAAGAGGAAAAAGTGGGTCTCTGAGTGCACATCCATAAATGATTCAACAACCTTTGAAGAGTGTTTAAATGATTTTTTTTTTTTTTTTAGAGAAAGAGGTCAATGGCTTAGGCTAGAACTCGACGATGATGGGGTGGACATGATTTTGACGAGAAATCTTATAATTCGCAATTAAATAATCTATACTTATATTATAAGCAAACTTATTTACTAATTTCAGTAGGTAGAATAGTCAACATTAATTAATAACTTTCTAATCTTATCAAGTGCATTAATTACGTGTATTTATTTTCAATTTTATCTCATTAAGACAGTTTTGTAAAAACAAAATCTGATAAGATCAAGAAATAAAACTTGTATGGAAATATTTGATCACAAATCTGTTCTTACCTTTTTTTTTCAAGTTGAACGTGTATTTTTATTTTATTTGTTTTATATCCCATAAAATCAGTTTAAGAAAAAAAAAATCCCTAACATATGATAAGTAGAAAAAGATGCAAAATATTTACTAAAATAAATAAAACTTTATTTATTTGTCTTATTCCATATTAACATCGATTTTATCAAAACAAAGCCCTTAAAATCGGTGAAGTCAAAATTTGTACTTAAAGTCTATCTATACTGAAAAAAAAAGACAGATTCAAAATTTCTTTATCTAATTCTTTATTTTCCTTATCTAATTCCTTCTTATTATCTAATTATATAGAAATTTGTTCTGATTTTGTTCAATTCTCTAATTGTATTTTTATTATATCCCATAGAATCGGTTTAATAAAAAAAAATCCCATAACATCCGATAAGTAAAAAATAAAAGTACGTAAAATCTTTATTAAAATAAAAATGACTTTATTTATTATCTACTTGTATTGAAATCTGTTCTGATTTTGTTCAAACCGATTTATGTATATTCAGATTCAAATTTTTTATAAAAATATTAACATCAATATATATCTACTCTACCCATTATAAATTACAAATCTCAAAATTTCGAGTCATCATCTTCGTCACTATCAACCTCCTGCGAGCAAAAAATATTCTCAATCAATCATTTATTCAAAACAATGAATCAGGGATTTGAGTTAATTAAATAAGTCAATAGGTCTAATAGACCTATGCTCAAAGTTTGAATTGTGAGAATGTTTTTCCAAGAATGGGGCAACACATACAAATCATATATCGAGTTGGTTCTGCATGATAAAACTGTAAGCCTAATAATTTGAATTTTTATTTTAATTTCGAAATTTGAAACGGATATTTTAATTTTTCTATTTTCGTGTATGTATTTAGATATTTTTGTACATGTTTAGTGAAATATATTTTCGATTTTTTTAATTATATTTTCATATTTGCAATTTGGCTTACTTATTCTACATATCGTGTATGTATAGATATTTACATTATTTATATTTATTTTCGTGCATTGTAAAACTTTTAGTGAATATTACATCTTGTAGTATAATAATCCCCGAATAAATATATCTCGTGTCTCGCACATGTTACGTACTTTATATATCCCGTACATATTTCTTTATTCATTTATATAATTATAAGGCTGGATAGATGAACTTAAAATTTTACACCCTGTGCATCGCACGGACCTGTACTAGTGCGATTAAAGTCAAATAAATATTCAATAATTTTTCATATAAAATTATGCAATTATTAACTAAAAGTGGTCCGACTTGTTCTAGGCAATACAAGTTGCACAATCACCTTTGGTTATGTCTACGTGTATGCAAACACGGTAAATAAAAAAATAAAAAAATTAATGTTCTTCAGTAAAATTACGAAAACTATCCAATTTCTTCTTGGTAGAAGTAAAAATAGTCTATAACTATTATAAATGCACCAAATATCTGATATTTTTTTTAGCCAACCACGATATTTGGAGTGTTGCCCCGACTAATTCGTTGGTCGACTTAGGTCGCACATTTAGGTCGACCACTTGCAATGGTAGGTGAGTCTCCCAACAAGAGTTTTCTGCATTCACAAGGACTCGAATCCGAGACCTTGCTTAAAGAACATCAAGCTGCTTACCACTTGAGTCAACCATGTTGGTCAAATATCACATATTTAACAAAACTATTTAAGCAATTATTATCTAAAAGTAGACGGACTCGACTGAAACGCAACGGATTTTTTATTTAAAAAGGTCCAAATTATTTAAATATGCAATATAAGCAATGAAAATAAGTCAACGAATTTTTTATGCAATTAATTGAAGATCCATTCAAACTAAATTTTATTTTATTTTTTATAAATTTATGTATGTGTATTATCCTCTTTTTATTGCTCTTGATTGACAATATGATGTAGCGAGGAACTGAACGAATGAGAAGGAATACGAGTAAACGAGATACTCTCTCGTAAAACACGTAAAAGAGATATTCTCTCTTGATAAACTACACAAGAACAGATTTTTATTTCAATCGATAAACTCATCGTACATTCTGTCAAGCTGCTAATAAATAGAGTTCAAGATCTCCCACAATCCCTAACTTATCAAACAAGTAAATTAATATCTTCTAACCACCTTAAAGATAAATAAGAGATAATAATAATAATAATAATAATAATAATAATAATAATAATAATAATAATAATAATAATAATAATAATAACAATAAGCTATTAAACTATCATCATCATTCTCACCCGGTTGAGCAGGATTCGGCCTCGAATCTGACTCGTTCATGTTGGAGTCGTCCCCATGACAAGAATACCCCGGATATTTCTCTCGATCGAACACAAATGTTGAACGTCTTCCAACAACCACAAACGTAAGCATAACCTCGGTCAAGGACTTAAATGACGCGAAGGCACATGTACACGTCACCGGTCGCAAAGCCGAATTAACACAAAATATACCACATCAATTTTTGCGCTTAAGTCCAAAACAACGGCCAAGCATCCCGTTGTTGGGAGATTTCGCGATAGGCAATCGAAAAATGGCCAAGTCATTGAGTATCGGCGTCGGCTCCGAAAAAACATCTTTGGCCAAAATACTCAAAAAATTGGGTGTGGATGACTGCTTCCCATTCAAAGACTCAACCGTTGCGACGTCCCACGCGGGACCCATATTACTGTAAAAATATTTTCTCGTCATCAGAGGCTCCTCATCAAAAATGGGCGGACCGTCGTACATTGGCCCGTCAACGTGATCCTCATCGAAATTAGGAATATCAGCGCGAAACAAGCCCACCCATTGACCAAAATCGCTCCCAAAATCACTGTGTACAAGCCCAACTTCTGCAGCGACTTCACGGGCCCAAAAATCTGAATTAAATATATCTCTCACATGGGACCAATAAATGGATTTGGACCGTTGCAAAAGCCCAAAAGGTTGCAAGAAATCTGCTTCTCTTCGACGACTTTGCGCAGCTCCCAAATCGCGACACCAACAACCAGAAAATTCTCGTCCCTGCACCTCCGCTAATGCGGCGTCGGTCTCTCGCCGGTCGCGCCCCGAACAATCGGGCCCTCCCTTAGCGGCGCTTCGGTCGTCAAATTCCGAGGCTGCTGCACGTCCTCCGTCTGGCCTCCGTTGTGCCCGTCGCCGAAAATCGCCTAGGGTTTGTTCGTCCTGCCAGGAAGCGCGACTATGGTAGTCGTCGGCGTCCTCAGCGATGTTGTGCCCAACCCGACCCCAGCCCGCCTCAACATGACGTAAATTTTTCACGGGGAAGTGCAACTCGTGGAAATCGGGCGCCTCCATTCGCTGTTGGTAAGCGCCGCCGTAGCCGGCAGCCGCGGACCCGTCGTCCCAGCAGTGGCGTGGCAGTTCGAACACAGTGAAGGTCGAGTCCTCTCGATCGGGCCCCCGTCTGCGAAATTCATGATTGGGGCTGAAACTTGAAGCAGGTCTTCGGAATTCGCCATCTTGGGCTGCTCGGTGGAGCGGAAAGTGGTAGTCAAAACCCTCCTGAGGTGGTTGTTGACTGCGAAATCGGGCCGCTCCTAGGATTTCCTCGCCCGTGCGCTCGTCGCCATCGACCCTGCGTGGAGGTTTGTCGAAAACATCACTCCACCGTAAGTCGTGGTCCCCCGATGTGTCGTCAGAACATCACCGGTCAACGATGGCGGTGGTGATCGTCGGCGGGGCGCCCCGCAATAACCTCGACCCCCACGACCTCCGCGTATCCCTACGCGATGGCCCCGGTCAGCCCCTTCGCGGTTCATACGTACCTCGTTCATCATGGTATTCATTGTCTGGCGTAATTCGTCGATTCCGGTAGAGAAATTCGTGCATCGTTCATCCAGCCGTTGAAGTCGATCATCCATCCTCTAGAATCGATCTGCAATGGTGGTCACAATGTTTCTTCTCGTCGACGGCATCGTCCGATCGTGCCTGACGTCTGATAACAACTGATGTAGCGAGGAACTGAACAAATGGGAAAAAATACGAGTAAACGAGATACTCTCTCGTAAAACACGTAAATGAGATACTCTCTCTTGATAAACTACACAAGAACAAATTTTTATTTCAATCGATAAACTCATCGTACATTCTGTCAGGTTGCTAATAAATAAAGTTCAAGATCTCCCACAATCCCTAACTTATCAAACAAGTATATAAATATCTTCTAACCACCTTAAAGATAAATAAGAGATAATAATAATAATAATAATAATAATAATAATAATAATAATAATAATAATAATAATAATAATAATAATAATAATAATGATGATATTAATAATAGTTAAGCTATTAAACTATCCTCATCACAATATCACAAAATTAAGTACTAAATTATGCATGTCAAATAATAATACTTAGCAGTATTTCAAGTTTTTTTACAAAGACAGACGAGAGAACACACTCATGATGATACTCAACTTCATAATTTTTACACATACAAAAGAGAGATAGATGGAGCAAAAAAGTAGTGCTTCAAGAGAAAAAGCCGAACGTGTCGAGGATGGTCGTGTGGAGCGGGTCACTCAAGTGGGTAGCCCAATTGTTAAGTGGGCCTTTACCAGTAGCCGCGGCTTGGACTGCAAAGCCCAAAAAGGCAACCATAGCAAGACGGGCGTGCTTAATCTCAGCTAGCTGAAGCGTGGCCTTCTTCTCAGGATCCGCCGCCAGGCCCAACGGGTCGAAGTACGACCCGCCCGGGTAGAGCCTCTTTTCCGAGTCGAGCTCCGAATTCCTCTGGAACTCGATGTACCCTATAACAAGCACCTCGATCCAAATCAATGTGGTTATGGAAAATGGGAGTGGTTGGCCGAGGTACGATGATCCTTCAACAAGCTCAACCTGACAGAAAATTTGAGGTTTTTTTTCAAGGTATTAAATTTGTAGGAACAATATTTCAATCAAAGAGAATTGGACGAATTCAATATTAGGAACCTAACATTATTAACAATTTGAACCAGTAATTCCAATTATTACTTACTGGTCGCTTATAAACTAACTTATAACTTATTTGACTAACTAATAAGCTTCTTGTATTCAAATAAGTTTGATTTGGTAGGACAAATTCAAACTTTTCTCATAAGCTTACTTGGATAGCATTTTTAAATAAGCCAATTGAAATTTTTATTTTAGTTACTAAATATTTTTATTATATAAACTAGTTTTTCAGTCATAAGTCATAAAACTATAAACTCAAAATTCACTTGAAAACTATAAACTAGCTTATCAGCTACGTTTACTAAGTGTTTGTTAAAACATTTTTTGTTTCCAGTATTATTGAAATACACATTCATGATTTGCAATATGCAAAACTTTACAACATGTAGATATAAACATGGGAAAATGCTAAGGTCCGATTACGAGATGTTCAATCAGTGTTTTTCACCATTGAATACACATGTAAATTATGTTGTGTACATAATCTACGGTAACAAATACTGACGGAACAATTCCGTCAACGGGGCTGTAATCGTTCCCACAAACATGTATTATGTAGTCAAAATGTACAAGAAAGCACACATGTGTATAGTTAAAATGTACAAGAAGTTGTAACTTACATTATTTATCTTAGTAAAATACGATTCGAACTTTATGAAAGAGTTCCACATGCAATTCGAATTAAAAGAAAAATAAATAAATCATAATTTACAACATATTGTGTTAATATATGAAAATTCGTATTCACAATTTCTAATCCAGCCCAAAAAAAACACTTGGGAAAATCCAATCCAAACTTCCAGAAAAAATTTCATGAACTTAGTGTATCTTGATAATATATGTCACAAAAAAGCACATACAATACTGCAAATCGCAAAAAGAAAAATACCTTTCCGGCGTCCTGCCACGTGACGCCGGTGAGCCACTCGACGGTAAGGGCCCCGAGCGTGGCGAGCATGGCCCACCTTCCATGAATAAGCTCGCATTCCCTGAACCTCTGAAGCCCGAAGACTTCACTGTACGGCTGGAACGGCGTCGACTTCACGTCGGCGACCTCCGTCCTTGTCCCGATGATGTCTCCGGCGACGTTCTTAGCCAGGTTCTGGTCGAGCGAATCGAGGTCGAACTGCAGGTACTCGGCGGGCTTTCCGAGCCCGAACGGGTCGAACCCGTAGTCCCCGACGAGCGACCCGTCGAGATACTCCGGCGCCTTGGCGCCGGGAAACCACAGCGGCCGGTCGGGGACGACGGTCTTCGAGGCGGCCCGCTTGGGGACCTGTTTCTTCCCACCGAACCCGAATCGGGCCTGGATTCGGGCCGATCGGGTTCCAATGAGCGAAGACGCGGCGGAGGCGGCTGCTGCCATGGCGGCGGATGGTGTTTTCAGGTGGGGAGAAACTGAGAAAGTGGTTTTGTGTGTTTGTGTGTGTGTGAGATTTATGTGGTTTGGGTTCGTTTGGGGATATAGTGCGAGGGTTTGAGTGGTGATGGAGATAAAGATTTTTGGAGGTGAGGCGGCCGGCGCCGTTGGATTGTGAGGGGGAGTAGATCCGACGGTGGAGAGGAGGGCTAGGCTTATCTGTATTCTTATCTTGTCGTGTGGAGATTGGTTGATTTTTTTATTTTTATATTTTTTAAGTGGAGTGAGGCTGCCACGTCGGATTTGTTTTTGTGGTTGATATTAGTGGTGGAGATTTGGACTACATCGGAATATCTTTGTGGAAGTTGTGTAAATTTTTAAGAGATTTTGGGGTAAAACAAAAAAGTTTATTAAATATATTTATTCAGAATCAATCATCTATTCACCGCGGGTTATTTTTTCATGATCTTTCAATCATAAAACGACCGTGTGTGTAGTCATGTAAAACGGGTCGAACGGAACTTAATTTGTTAAATAAATGAGTTAGAAACCAAGCTCTAGCTCGAATTTTTTATCACTATAACGAGTCAAGTTCGAACCTAAACGAGCTGATCTCAAGGTTTAACAAGTCACTGTAGCAAATTATATTAAAAAATTTCTTTTTATGAGTCTTATGGCTGGGTGTGATTGAAAATGGATTTGATTGGTTTAAGATTAGTTTTTTTTGTTAATCATAGTTAATTTTAAAAAATATAGTATGATTAGTTGTTAGTGGAAGTTTAAATTTAAATTGAAATTAATGTTTAAAGTAAAACAATTCAAGTTGATTTGATGTAAAAATATGAGACAATTGATGTGTAGTGATAGTTAAAATTATGTGTGGTTGAATAGTGAATTAAAATTGACTGATGTATAAGAATGATTGTGATATTATTTAATTATATTGATAATAATGTGATAGTGAGATTGAGTTAAAGTTGAGTTATGTTTGAGTTTTAATTGTTTTTTTTTTGTTCTTTGTTAAGTTTGTTTTCAATCACACCCT
>CACSLK010030184.1:4305545-4335705 GCA_902706635.1 Striga hermonthica | reverse complement strand
ATATGATTAGCAACTTTAGAAAGTAATAAGATGCGCCTCCGACTGTAGCGTACTGCAATTTCTCGGCACCTTCGACTTTCGGAAAATCATTTTCGGTTGCTCGATTAAATCCTCCGGCCAACCATCCTAACTTCTTGTATCCCACTTTGTACAATTTTGCCACAGCCACCAAAGACCTTTACCACAAAAAAAAGAAAATTATTCTTTCTTTAATGGTGATTAATAGTATTGTTAAATTAAACAAGTTTGACTCGACTCGACTCGCCTCAAACTTGGTTCTTCAACCAAATGAATGCTTAAATGATTATGAACTCGTTCAGTTAATTCAATTATTTTAAAATCAAAACTGAACCAAAATAAATGAAATTTTAAAAGTAAAGAACTGACGTATAAAAAATCGAATCAAAAATTTTATTTCGAACGTTTTTTTTTATAAAAATAACTAGCACTCATAACACACTAAAAAATTAGACAATTTGGGTCATCAATGATCAAACACTTTCAACAAGCAACACATTTTGATAATATTATTATCAAAATCAACAACTTATATTTAAAATCAATCGAATATATTTTTCTCTTTACCTTAATCCCTCTCCACAAGCGACGAGGACTTTGGAATTTTTGTCGGGTACCAAATCCTCGACCCGCTCCACAAAACCCGGATTCACCGCCGTAAAACGCTGGCCCGTCCACAGCCCGATGTACCCAAAATGGACCCACTTTTTCATTAGAGTGATCGGGCCATTGTCCGTATCCTCCACGAACAGCGGCACGTGCAGAGACCCCGAAACACGTGCCTTCTCCCTCTCCCATTCGGGCCTGATGTCCAGTAGCGTGTAACCTTCCGGGCCCAATGCCGAGGCTGCATCTTTCGGTGCTATGGGCGCGACCGCACCGGATTGTATGAGTTCGCGGCCGTTTCCACCCAGAAGCGCGGCGCGCGCTTTAAGGGAGGAGGGGCGGGCGGCGGGGGACAGCCGCCGGAGGTGTTTTGGGGCTAAGGTTGGTGTGTGGTGGTTTTGCAATTGAATTGCCATGGTGGACATAAGCACCTTATCCTTTTGATTTGGACTCCTAACTAAAATGTGCATTATTTATATTTTAAGAAAAATATTTTTATTATCAACTCATACAATTATTTAAATAATTACTTAGCTTGTTAGGTATAACAAAAGTAAAAAGTAGAGTTCATAGATTAAATCTAATTGATTTTGAGTCCGGCTCATTTGAGACGAGTTTGAGTTCATTTAAAATTCGTTAAGTTACGAGTCAATTTAGGCTTAGAAAATAGACATTTTTATATAGTTTTGTCTTGTTTGACTCGTTGATATTGATAAACAGTCGAACTTTTAAATCAGATTCAAATATTAAGAACTTAAACTCATTTGAACCTTTAATTAAAAGAGTCGTCTTTATGAATGTTGAGGTTAAAGACAAATGTATTCATTTTTTTTTTTTTTTTTTCNNTTTTTTTCAAAATATAGAAAAATCTCACAATTTCAAATGATAGACAAATGTATTTATACACGTCCAAAATGTTGTACGTACACACAATTTTAAATTAGTTTGTCCATCACCTCACAGATATCATAAAAAAATACATCTCATAATTTGATTGAGGTCAAAATAACTCATAGACTAAAAACAAAAAAAAAAATATATTGACAATAACTCTTCAAAAATACTATATATAACATCATAAACAAATAACAAAACAATGATAACTCTGTACTCTACAGAAAGTATGACATTGATGTAAGTGCTCATGGGCCATTAAGTAATTAATCTGGGTGAAATTTGAAAAATTTAAATAATAATAATAATAATAATAATAATAATTTTTTTTTTATTATTTCAAATTTCACCCAGATTAATTACTTAGTGGCCACTGCTATAGAAATAATTGGGCCTAAAGGAATTTTCAGCCCATTTGTACTAATACATTGCTCAACCAATGAATGGGCTCATTCGTTTTAATTAGTGGGAATACAGAAATCCTAGGCCCGTCGTTGGGATCTTTTGGTCACAAATAAAACCTCAATAAAAAATTGGAGCGAGTTTTTTCGTACCCAATCCCGCCTCACCGGCGACCGATTTCCGGCGGACCAACTCTGCGCACCCCCTCTACGCTTCAATTTACGGCAATCATTTAAATCTAGCTGCGTTGTTGTAGAAACGCAGGGTTTCTGTATTTCCTTTGGTGTTCCTTTGATTTTCCGAGGAAGGCGATGGTGGGGATGGTGGCGGCTGCATCCCGAGAGAGAATCGCGAGTCGAATACATACATTAAAGCACGTCTCCGCTGCCGCCACAGACGTTGCGTTGAAGCTCGGCCATCTGCGGCGGCTCCGGGAGGAGCTCGCGGCCGTCAACTCTTTGCTGCTCGTGGAGTTCCTCGCCCCTATCCTTGACCTCTTATCAGACGGTTTGAGCCCCGTTCGCAAATTGGTTACTCAGTAAGCGCCTCTGACAACGTACTCCATTCTTTTTTTTTTTTTTTTTAACTAGTGCCCAGGCTATTCAATTTGTTTGTTCTGTCTTAAAATATAACTATAATTATATTCAAGAATCTATTGTTTCAGCTGCAGCTTCTGTGGGTTTTACTCTTGGGGTTTATGAGATGAGATCTAGAATGACTCCATATGATATGGATTTTTGATCCACATGACTCAAAATCGAACTCAAAGTAGTGTCTCAGGACATATATGAAATCTTTAGATTCAAATATCTTTATTCTCTCTTGTTTGTTTTCTTGTAGCATGACTGTATTTCCTGTTTGAGTTTGTATTGGATGATCTATTTCAGATGGCTATTTCTTGATTGTGATGAGTGCAACAATTTTCTAGTCAACAGAAAATTGTGATTCATTGCCATTTTATGATTTCTCCTTTAGTTCAAGGTGTTGGTAGTGTTTACAATGAATGCAGTTATGTTTTCTAGTTATGGTGGTTTCTGTATTCAGCTTCTGATTTCTGCTGGTTCAATGTGGTGGACCAAAAAACTCAAAGACGGGTATTAATTTTAACCGTTTACACCTTGTGATGGTATATTGATGTAGGATTGTGGGTGAAATTGGTCTGAAGCACTTGGAGTTGTTACCTGAAATTGTTCCGGCACTATTAAATGTTTTGAAAGACGACACACCCGCTGTTGCTCGACAGGCCATTTCATGTGGTATCGATATATTTCGTTGTTCTCTGGTCAAATTTGCGATCCAGGTTGGTTATGATATTAAATCCCTATCACCCTATTATTTTATTGTAATTATTTTTCGTGGCTGCAAAATGGCTAGAGATTCTTGGTCGGAGTGATTCTTTGTAGTTCTTTTCTTTCTGCATGAGTGATATATATTTTTTTTTTTTTTCATGTAGCACCAAGTTTATTAGTTCGATTGCAAATTTAGGAGAGGTGGTTCTTTGTTTATGAGTAACTAAAATTCTAGTGCAAGCTTTGAATTAGCTCCAACTTGCCACGTTGCTCATTGAAAGTTTGATTGGGTTGAGATTATGGTTATCTCACTTGAAAATTTAAAGAGGAAGTCAATCCAATGTTCATCTTTGGACCTTGAAATTGATTTTATGATCATTGTAGGTGGAATGAAAATGGTTTAGGAAATATATCTTTTACTCAAATGGTGGTAGCCTTTAACTAAGTTTATTGTGCTTGTTGATGGAAAGATACAAAAACATAATCAGGAAATTGGAAAAGTAGGAAGTTGGTTTAGCGTAGGCTGCAAAGGTGGTTGTGGTGTGCATTGTAGTGGTATATTAATGTGACACAAGCAGTTTGATTTGTCGCTATCTCAGCCTTCCCTTTGCGTTTGAATGATTAACATATCTGCAGATTAAGCTTGAATGAAAAGCCTCCGTGACTATATAATGTTTCATATTGCCAGGGTTTATACTCGAGTGAATTCAATGAATCAACAAGATCAGCATGGGCAAGTGCGCTGAAGTTTAGAGATGAAATATATTCAATGGCATCACAGGTAAGTATCACTTTAACATAAGAGTGAATTGTTTCTGGTCATTGTTTGACTTTAAACACGTGTTAAGGTGGGCAATGATGGGAGAAGGTTGCCAGCATTGAAGTTTGTAGAATCAGTTGTGCTACTGTATACGCCTGATCCTAATGGATCCTTGGAGCCACCTCCTGATCAGATCTGTGAAGGTAACTGTGTTTCTCTATCATGTGAGGTTGAGGATTCTTTGAAAACTAAGCTCTTTAGTAGTTTATTGATAAACCAAAGCATGTCTATTGTGCGATATATACATATGTTTATGAGCTGCTTATATTTCCTGAAGGGAAGTTTGAGGAATTCAACGTATCATGGCTTCGTGGTGGCCATCCTATGCTCAATGTTAGAGATTTATCGGCTGAAGCAAGCAAAAGCTTGGGATTATTGCTCGATCAGCTTAGATTTCCATCTCTGAAGTCACATAGTTATTTGATGATTGTTTTACTTATTAAAAGGTATGTTATCTTTCACTAACACGTAAAATCTCATTTCATCTCTTACTTTAAGTGGTATCCATTCTTTTGTTTTTCTAGCCTATCGGCAGTAGCAACAAAGAGGCCTGCCTTTTATGGTCGTATACTGCCAGTTTTACTTGGACTGGATCCATCAAACGCCGTTGGGAAAGGCATGCATCTAGCGGGGGTGCATCATGCATTGAAAAATGCTTTTGAATCTTGCTTAAATTGTTCGCACCCTGGTGCTGCACCGGTAAGGTTGTTTTATGTTATTCGGATTTCTAATCAGTTGTGCTCATGTGTTTCTCAGCCATGATTTTGGCTTTTGTTATCTGCCTCAAAGTCACCTGTTTATTTATTTTTTATTTTTTTCCGTTTTTTTTTCCTAATACTCTTGCGTTATCATGCATCTGCTATTCAAATTCTATATATATTTGCACTTCTTAACTGTGTGTGTGTGTGTGTATTAACGATGTAAGAGGATTTTTGCTACTTTGTTCTACAACTATTTATCCGCCTATGCACTTTCATCACTTAAAAAAAAAAAAAAATTGATACATTCACCAATCAGCCCAATTTGGACTCTGGTTTATCTGTAGTTTTTACATTTCAGTGGAGGGAACGACTTGTTAGTGCACTGAACGAAATTAAAGTTGGGAGGCCAACTGAACCAGTTGCAAATGAATTTCCGGAGAACTTTGGAAAAACAGATTGGACAAGTGATTCACACGTGAGTCAATATACATGCATATTTTACTTTTTCTTTCCTTCTTCAACTGTGTGTGATTTTAAAGACTGTCTAAGAAGATGAACAGTTCTGGCAATCCTATGAACTTCTTACAGGAGGAAAAGCCTGCTAAGCTAATGTTGATGGAAAAGAGCACCGCTAGTAGGAAAAGAGCTGCAGTGCTGTCTACATCAGATTTCACTGAGGATGACAATGTCAGGAAGCGTGGACGATCAACACCTGAAAACTCAGGAAGCAAGGCCAACGCAACGAGTGAGGGACTGGAAAGGGCCCACACTCCATCTAGTTCAGATGCTGATAATGGACCTGTACAGCAGCTTGTGGCAATGTTTGGTGCCTTGGTTGCTCAGGGTGAGAAAGCAGTTGCTTCCTTGGAGATTCTCATTTCAAGCATATCAGCTGACTTGTTAGCTGAAGTAGTTATGGCTAACATGCGGAATCTCCCTCTGAGAAGCTCTCAATCCGAGGAGGACGAAGAGCTTCTTGACGATATGGCTGATCATCCTGATACGATTGGAAGTGATAATCACATCAAGCATTTGTCTTTGCTTCTTACGGACATACTTTCCCAGTCTAAGTCTTCTCCAACGGAAGTAACTGGAACTGAGGATTTGCATCATTCAGTATCCAATGAGCTTGAGGCATGTGGTGTTTCTTACTTCAAGCATAACTTTTTGGTGCTTTATGTTATCTGCAGGATAGTAATTATTTTTTTTTTAGTTTCCTTCTCTGAACTCGTATGCAATAGACTTATCCGTGGCTTCTATTTGTTGTTGGTTTGATTTGTATTGCAGCAAACTCAAGAAGAGGAGGAACCTAAGTTGATGTCAGTTGATGATAATGCAGCATATGATGACATGAGTTATGCAAGTCTACAAGCAACAGCTCCTATAACTGACTCTGTTTTTCCTGAAGACAATCCATCCGAGGTGCAGACAGGTTTTACAGTAACTACATCCGAGGTCGATGATGATGGTTTGGAAAACGAAATTCCTGGACTTGCTTCGTCCTCTCAGGATGAAAGAATGCCTGAATATGCAGCTGATTCTTCAAAGGACTTGGCTGAGTTAGATGATCCGAATCAAGATAAATTCACTAATGTAGTTGGTTCATTGGTAGAATCGGATAGGATATCACTAGAGTTAGCTAATTCGATTTCTGTAGATAAGTCTGAGGAGCTTAGCTCTAAAGAAGCTATAATGGATACAAACAGCATGAACTCCTCAACTGCGACTTCTATTGGATTGATTTCACAGTTGATTCTGCCTAAGTTATCTGCTCCTGTCATCCACCTTGCTGATGAACAAAAGGATAAGTTACAAGAACTGGCGTTTGTGCGGATAGTTGATGCATACAAGCAAGTCCCTGTGTCTGGTGGATCTGAACTCCGTTTTTCGATACTTGCCCATTCGGGATCGGAGGTAAACATGTTAGGCCACATGACCTTGTGTATGATTATGGTTGCAAAATGCTTCTATGATTTCTTCTACTTCTTTTCTCATTCCTCCACCCCCCCCCCCCNNNAAATGCAGTTTCCGTCGGAGCTAGACCCGTGGAAGTTACTGAAAGCACATATATTGTCAGACTATGTAAATCGCGAGGTAAATGAATGGATGAATTCCTAAGAGTTGTGAGGTGGTTGATTTTTTTTTTATTTATTTTTTTTCAAATATCCTGATCTGTTTATATTTCATGAGTCTGATTGTCAACCATGTGAATTTGTGTTGATAAACTCAGGATACATGCCTTACTTTTGTTTGTTCTGGTAACTGTAAGACTTGTAATGTTATCTGGTGCAGGTGGGCAGTTGTATTACATTTTCCTTATGTCATCCCTAGCTGTTTCTTCTTATATAGGATAAAAGGAAATTAAAAAGAGTATGTATAAGATTATTATAGTTTATACATGTGTGTATATACATTACAATCATAACTCATATAACTATTATATAAAAGCAAAAGATGATTATTGGAGATGGATGAGAATAGTCAAAATCAATTATATGAAGTAATAATATATAAGTTAAAAATATCATAAAATCACCCAGAGTCTAGATAATAATTATCTAATAAAATAATTTAATATATATACACACACATATATAGAATGTTAATTGATTCATTCTATACCTTTTTAAAGGAATGATTGAGAATTGTAATTATTTATGAAAAATTATTTAAGAATCTAGGAATACAGGGTTGCTTATGTGTTAGCCGAAGTATGAGAGGTTGATGCATAAGGACCCAAAGGATCACATAGGTTAGGAGGGTTTTGCTCTGGTATACAGGGTTTGATGCTCTTGCCTTCCAACATCTTAATGCATCAGTATTATAGTCCTATATTTGTAAAGTAAGGCGTTAGTTGTCTTGATTTTCCTTTTCTAGTCCAGTTCTACACAGACATCGTTCCCTTTTCTATTATTCTTGATCATTCTTGTCCATTACAATCTCACCTATTCATTTTACTTATCTTCCCTGTCTTGTATTCTGTGTGAGTATATTTCTGCTTATGACTTCGTAAAACCAATGATTCTATATGATGTGGCTGATTAGTGTATGTCTTCAGGGGCACGAGTTAACGTTGCGCGTCCTATACAGGTTGTTTGGTGAGGCAGAAGAAGACAGTGACTTTTTCATTTCAACTACTGCTACATCTGCCTATGAGACATTTCTTCTGCACGTGGTTTGTATATGTGCTCCAAGTTTGTTCTCTTTAATATATATTTGTGAAAGTTCTAATCTATAAATTCAACACAGGCGGAAACACTGAGGGATTCTTTTCCAGCTTCTGACAAATCTCTGAGTAGGTTGCTTGGTGAAGTCCCATATTTGCCGAAGTCAATATTTGAAATGTTGGAGCGCTTGTGTACGCCTGGTATGAGTGATAATGATGGTAAGGAGTTGCACAGTGGGGATCGAGTAACCCAGGGGCTCATGGCAGTATGGAGCCTGATATTGCTGAGACCTCCAATTCGTGATGCTTGCCTTAAAATTGCTTTGAAGGTTTTCTTGCTGAATTTCATGTCTTTTAATTTTATTAATGAGCGATGCTTGTTCTATTTTCATCTCAATCTTCTCCTATCTATGTAGCTCTCTGCTTAACTTGACTTCCATTCCAAATATAGACATGTGCTTATGCGTACATAAATGGAGTGCTGACTTTGTGCATAAATATGTTATGATAGTGAACAATTTCAGCTCTTATTGCATGATTTAAGAGTAATAAATTGTTGGTCTGCTTCTGATCACCACATTTTCTGCTGTTATAAGACTCCTTGACAATTTAAAGCTACCAGGAAGGGTCTGCTGGGAAAAAAATCTGATTCATGGATATGCTTTTCAGACGAAATGTTGAACAATGTCAAGATAATTCCTGGCTGTGTACTCAATGTCTATATGACTTTTTCTTTTTTAGTATTGCAATTATTCGAAGTTTCTGCATGATAAATGGGGTAATAACTTAGACTATTTCTGATTATTAGTGAGGTAACTGTAATTTCATATAAAATTGTCTTTTATTTTAGTTGAAATAACTTTCATTGGCCAAATTTATTGATTGGAAAGTATGAACTCTTTTTCCCTTTTATGTTTTAATTTTCTTTAACTTTAACCAATTCGACTTTTATGTTTTTATTTATTTAATAGAGCTCTGTTCATCACTTGGAAGAAGTGCGGATGAAGGCCATACGCCTGGTATAACTTCCCTTTGTTTTTCAGTGTATCATTTTGAAATATTTATATTTATCTCTTTTTATATTTAATACATTTATAGGTGGCGAATAAGCTCTATCCTTTGCCATTTATTTCTGAAGAAATTGAAAAGTTTGCAAAGAAGAAGTTACTATCAGTTATCATGGATGATCAAACATCAAAAATAGAGGCTGATGAACCCCGTGCTGAACTACAGATGGTATCTATCCAATCCATTCTGATCAAAAATAATTCTTTATGTTTCCTCTGGTTGAGATATCTGAATATGTGAATTATATAATACTTTCTGTACTGGCTATTGAAAAGAAGAGAAGTAACTGTCATATGATTTATTTCTGAGCTATGGTTACAGGAATACAAATTATGAAGTGAATTACTCAGATGTTAAAGTATAAGAATACATGAGAAATTTTGACTATTCAAATAAAAACCATCCTTCCCAGCAAGAGCATGGTAAAAGGAGATGGGAGAAAATCATATGATTCAATAAAAATTTCTACTTAATACTTATGCAGCATATGACGACACCACTAATGCTTCCTGCATCATTCATCTATTAGACCTTTGGCACATAAATCTGTCTCATTAAGATTTGAACTTTCTTTTTCTCTAGGACCAGAATCTGTCTAGTGAAAGTCAAGTGACTTTGGCAGCTAATGAGACTACCCCTGCTGGTCATCAGTCCTCAACATCTGAAAGCACTTCATCAATAATTGTGGCTGAGGTGCAACGTTGCATGTCGCTGTACTTTGCATTGTGCACGAAGGTATATTTGTGCCTTTCTGTTACTTTACCTGATTATGATATTGCGCATATTATTTCAATCTAACACGAATTTTGTTTGATTAACAGAAGCATTCCCTTTTCCGGGTAATATTTGATGTTTATAAAGGCACATCACAAGTAGCAAAGGAGGTTAGATGCAATCACTTAACTTCATATCAACAAAAAAACTGCATGAATGTCAAATCTTGCCATTGGGGTGACCGACTTTATTGTGGTGCAGGCAGTTCATCGTCAAATCCCCTTACTTGTTCGAACTATTGGCCCATCCCGTGATCTACTTGATCTACTATCAGACCCACCAAGTGGAAGTGATGGGCTTGTAACTCAGGTCTTGACTTTTTATATGTACTTCTCATGTCTGGCATGTGTTGAGTATCTGTGGGTTTGTTTATGATTGCTTGTCTGCTGCAGGTTGTGCATACACTGACGGATGGAACTGTTCCTTCCCCAGAGTTAGTATTCACAATTAAGAGATTGTATGATACAAAGATAAAGGTGACTGTGATCCTCTCATGTTTTGTGTTCATTATCTCAGTCCATCCTAGTTTTTCTGTTTTAGTCTCCTTTCTAAAGGTCCGACTCGAAAGATTTTAGATACAATTGATATATACACTTAATAAACAATTGTGAGTTGGTTGCAAATTTTTATTATGCCTTAACTATTTATGTGCACATGATGACCTTTTGTTGCCTTCTTTTGTTGGTTATTCCTAATTTTTGTTTCTCCTCTTTTTCAGGAAGTGGATGTTCTGTTTCCAGTATTACCATTCCTGTCAAGGGATGAGGTCAAATCATTCAATTACTTATTTGGATTGACCTTTATTTCATTCTGCACTTTGTATCTAACTGCTGCCAGTACACCTTTTTCTGTTATGTCATAATTAGGCAGATATTCATCTGGATCATATATTTATGGGTTCTTCCTAGTTCTTATTCCTAACTGAAACATATTTTCTGCTGTTTGTCAGGTGTTACTTCTTTTTCCACGTCTTGTGAGTGCACCGCTAGATAAATTTCAAGTTGCGCTTTCTCGTGTTCTTCAGGTATGTAACCCTTAGTGTATCATCACCAGGGAAGGATATTGCATGGAGTCTGATTTACTTCTCATGTAACCAACGCATAAACAATTCAATTGTATTTTGCAAAAGTCTACTGTCTGTTAGCACTATTTCCTTACGCTATGCTGTCTACTGATTCATTTCCTTGAATTGTTAGCTTCCAATTATAGATGTGTTCAACATACTGAGGTGTTACTATTTTATGTTTGACCATTATACCAATTTTCCTGAACCATTGTTGCATGCATAAAATGAGCCATGATCCGCAAACAAACCAAAAGAACGAAAAGAAGAGAAAAAAATAAACTACATAATTTATAAATATAATCAGGATGTTCTTGTTTTTGTATTATGGTATCTAACTGTGTATAAAATGTTATTGTACAGGGGTTTAACAACTCTATTCCGGTGCTGACTCCAGCTGAAGCATTAATTGCCATCCATGGGATTGATCCTGAGAGAGATGGAATTCCCTTGAAAAAGGCAATAATCATGATTCCTATGTAGCTTAATTATTCTGGATTAAGTTATTAACAGAAGGTGTTTTATTTATATAAGCAGGTCACAGATGCATGCAATGCTTGTTTCGAGCAGCCACATATATTTACTCAACAAGTTCTTGCCAAGGTCTTGAATCAATTGGTGAGAAGAACTTTTTGTTACTTGTATTTCTTTTAATCTTGAGTTAACATCTTTATATTTAAGAACATTGTTACTGTTGTGCAGGTTGAGCAAATTCCCCTTCCCATGTTATTTATGCGTACAGTATTGCAGGCAATTGGGGCTTTTCCTTCTCTGGTAAGACACATCAGCCTACCAAACACCTTGATTGAGTTTTTTCTATTCCATAAGCATTGCATGAGTACCAGTTCTCTAGAAGTAATTGTGCATTCAATATTAGATTTATTATTTTCCTGATATCCTTCCTAGAGATGACATGAATCTATGTTGTGAAAATATAACCTAAGGATCGAGCATTTTCTATACTAAGGCTTGAGTCTGTTATTTCTGTTATTTTTCTTTTGTTCAGAGAAAACGTGTGTGACTAATAGAGTTGTGTTTTCTTTTTGTTGCTGGCTTTTATTTGACGTGTTACGGTTAGACCTATGCGACGTCGTTTTATCTGTAACATTTAATTCTCTCATGCATATATGAGAGAGTCACGCTGCATGTACGGTATTGAGATGAAATGAGATATTTTTGGATTTTGGCTCCTGAATTGTCACATATATGGTTAGAGTTTAATTCGATCCTTGTTACTTATGTTATTTTGTCTGGAGAGCACGTTTATCTGTACAATTGAGTTTTATAATGTCAGTGTAAAAGAAGTGCATTGATCATACTTTCACTACTGTGTCTTGACATTACTAGATAACATTATTTCAGGTGGAATTTATAATGGAGATTCTTTCTCGTCTTGTAAGCAAGCAGGTAATAAATTTACTAGAGATTGATATTTTCACTTCTCTTGTCTAGCACATATCCTTATGCAATGCGTGTGAATGCAGATTTGGAAATACCCTAAGCTATGGGTGGGATTCGTAAAGTGTGCTCTTTTGACAAAGCCACAGTCTTTCGGGGTTCTTCTTCAGGTGTGCTTTTTGCCTTGCTGTCAATGTCAATCATAAATGTTCTTTCGATGGCCAAATATGTTAAATTAAGTTTTCATTCAACAGGATCCAAACTTGATGTAATGTTATTTGTGTAGCCTATACATGAAATAGGCATTTTTAGTCTTTGTACTCTACATTGTGTTGATTGACTAGACTATGTCACTAAGTACATAATTCGTAATCACTGCATGCTTTGCCGCTATTAATTCAATGAATTTAACACGATCATATTTGGATACATGAAAAGAAGTTCGAAACCTTAATTACGAAAATATATTTGTATAATTTCTAGTAATGCTAACCTTTTGTCTTAATATTTTTGCAGTTACCCTCAGCACAGCTTGAAAATGCACTGAATCGGACACCTGCTCTCAAGGTTCCCTTAACTGCCCACGCAAGCCAACCGAACATAAGATCTTCCCTTCCAAGGTTTTATCATCATATAAAAAGGGCAAAATTGCATTTTTAGTCCTGCTTGTTCAACGCGATAGCAATTTTACTCTCATGATTCCAACATTTTGCTTTTCGGTCATGTGATTTAATATTTTGGTGCAATTACAATCCTTTGAGGGCTGAAATTGCAACAAATTCCCAGATTTTCGATCAATATAAGTCATGTAATATAAAAGGACTGAAATTGCAGCAAAATATTAAATCACATGACCAAAATTGCTATGACGTTAAACCAACAGTACTAAAAATGCATTTTTGCCTCATAAAATAGTGTGTCTGTCACCTAGATTTTTGTTGTTCTCTAGTTAAATGAATCTTATTTTCAGGTCTACTCAAATGGTTCTTGGTCTTGTGTCCGAGCCACAAACATCCGCTCAAACACAACAGCCAATGCAGACGCAAACTCAAACTCAAATCGAGGCCGGTGACTCGGAGAAAGAAACAGTTACGGAAAAGTTGAAGGAATCATCTAGCACCGCCAGTTGATCCGAATAGTCTGGACCGTTCATTATTATGGTATTTATTTATTCATATATTTCCACCCTCGATTAAATTCCCAAAAAATGCATGAATAAAATATTTTTGTTGGCTTCAATCTATTTCCTTACAATTTTCTTCCCCTCTTTCAGATTGTACACGGGATGAAAGGAACTGATGAAGAGTATACCAGTATGATTTCTGTATTAATTAAATCGAAATACTTTGATGTTATTTGTTCGCCGTTGGTTACATTTGTCAAGATTACTTGTTGGCCTTTTGTTTCAGCAAATGTACAACGAAATAGAGACAGGGAGGAGGAAAATGAAACTAACTAATTGTAGTTTGGAAAAGATCAGATTAGTGTAACAAGTGAATTACTGATTTTTGGAACACTTTTAAATATGTTTATCTAGTTAATTGTATCATTAACCTATTCAAAATTACATACTTTGAAGTCACACTTAGTTACATATGATGAAAAGTCATAACTCAAATCTCGATCTGACCCGAAGAATGAAGTCAAAGGAAAGATAAGTTACATCCCAAAAGAAAACATCGATTTCGAAACGGTTAGGACGCCTTTGTACAAGAATATGTGATGTTAAGAGTGTTGTCACCATTATATGCTCTTAAGTTCAAGTTATGTCTCCTTCCACTGTTTCTGGTTTAGGCAGTTGATTATGATAGGGTTTTGTTTAAAAGCTTTTATGATGCAGCAGTTAAGACATTAATAGTACATGGAATGATCACTGTCGGTTCTTAAGTGTCTGAATGAATGGACTTACTTTGCTTCGATTAAGTAATGAATCAATGACACACAATGATATATAAAAATGTTTTTTTTTTTTTCTATATCTCTGTGTAAGAGAGACTGCAACCTATTTTTATTAGAAATCTCTCCTAAAATTTCGTTCTATAAAACCCCCCCATTCAAACAAAGCTCCGGCAAGAAATTTTCGGCCTCCCCATGTCCCTCTTACATTTCGCATTTGACTTTATCATCTTCACGGAGATGCGAGAGCGAGCAAGAAAAGGCCATCGATGAGCTTCCGAGATTGATTTCAGTTCGAGGTGGCTGTGAATAGCCGTAACCAAATTGGATTTAAGTACACCTTTATATGTGGAGATTGATTTCAGTTCGAGGTGGCGGTGAATAGCCGTAACCAAATTGGATTTAAGTACACCTTTATATGTGGTGTTTCGAATTTTTAGATGTGTCGTTCTTTATGGTTTTCTCCATCTGAGATATGTCTCTTGCTTTGGTGTGCAATGGAGATTTGTTGGGATATAGGGAGGGTGAATTCTTTTTAGTAGTTTAGTATAAGGTTGCGCTTGGAACTCGGAAAATTACGAACCGCTCCGAAATCGAACCGAAATCACTTCGAATCAAAAAATAATCGTTGATTGTTTGACTTTCTCCGAACCAAACCAAACCGAAAATATATTTGGTACAGTTCTAGAAATTTCACAAATATCCGTACCGAAAATCGAACCGTACCGTACCGTACCGTACCGAAAAACCGAAATTAAGACCCGAATAATAGAATATATAAACAAGAGATGGAAGCATTCAGAAAGCTTCATGCATACCTGACGCATTTGTGTCCACTCGTGTGGATCCTTTGCTCACATACGACATTTCTCAAATCATTGAGTCATACGAATACGAGGAGGGAGTTTACCGAACGGCTTATGGACACTAAAATGGCTCTTCTCTCAAAAATGCTTTAATATACGATAGAAAATACTTTCCAAGTCGCCCCACGTAAGGAGATCTTATGAATGATTGATCGAAATAACCTCGGTTTTGACCGCCTCTCCAAACGACGAAATCCTGCTTACAATGTTTGCAAAATCTCTTGATCTTTGATCTATTTGACAGTCACTCGTCCTGACGTATCTTATGCAGTTCATACTTTGTCTCAGTTCATGCAGCAACCTCGTCAGGCCTACTGATTGATTCCTCTCTTTCTCCATGGCCTGCTTCCCATAACTGGCCTTACTAAAACTTCGAAATGAGAATTTGACCTAAATTTCTGAAGATGTGTGATATTAATATATTTTATGTCAACTTTAATTTTATATAATTTGAAAATTGTGAAATGGAAATAAAATACAGTTATAACAATTAAGTTTTATTTAAATTTCATACTTAGTAATACTTGAAATCTATAATTAAATTTTCCTAGTTTAAGAAAAAAATATTTAAAATGGTATGATATGTTAAAGAAATATTTTTTAAGAAAAATATTGAGTTGAGGTTTCCAAGACTGAAAGATAATCAATAGGGGGGGCGGAACAAGTACAGGTTTCAATATGCTCGACTTTTAAATATGTAAATATCGATAAACATATTAACATCATGAAATTTCTTAAAATATATAAGTTGTAGGTATGAATATTGTGTTATAATTTTAAGTTATGTAATATGCATATCACCTTTTATAAATATGGTACTAAACAATATAGTTTCAAGTCATTTTAATTATATATGAATCGCTATAAAAGGAGATTAAACATAAAATGCTTACATAGATTTTAAAATATATAACTTGAAGAAAATATTTTGCTATAATTTGTACTCTTTTTGGTAAGTTTGTAACTTTTATAGAACCTTAGTGAGAATTTACAATTAGTTATTGGTAATAAATATTATATGTGGTAACCAAGTTTTAGAAAACACTTCAAACTAAAATTTATCGATCAATTCTAATAATTTATTAAAAAATAGCAAGAAAAGATGCTATTATTCTTTGTCTCTCTCTCTCTCTTTTGTTTTCTTTGAAGCAATATATATTAAAAAAATGAGATAATTACATACTAGAGAACAAAAATAATATCGGTGAATCAAACAACTATACAAGGTGATTCTAAGAGAACTGCACACACGCAGCCGCAAACTGAAAAGGCAAATACAAATACAAGGCTCAAATACAGAGAGACTAAAAAACTCAATAGTGGAGATTAACACTTCCTGATTAACATTTCCACGTAAGGAAGAATAAACAATGGAACAAAACACAAATTACAAACACACACCTACTGCATAAGGACATATTAAACTACTAAATATAATTCACCCTCCATTACCATATGATGTGTTGTTCGACCACCATGGTTTAAGTGTTGGTCGAAAAGTGCTGGTCGAAAGCAGATGTTAACGAACAAATTGTGCTACACATAAGTGTTATTTCTAAACTGGCCGATCAGCTTTAATTTCTGTCAATATCCGTAACAAAGTAGCATTTTCCTTTTCTCCAAATATGCGAGATGCACCCATTCAGTCTTCCATAGGTAAGTAGTTATGAAATTTAAAATATATAACAGAAAATCATTAGTTACCACTATTCAGATTGGATGTGTTTACTAATAAGTGGTGTTTATACATGCATAAACCTTGTTTTTTTAGATTCTTGCTAGTGTGTCTAATTCAATTATCTTTTTATGTTGATCTTTTACTAAATTGTAACTTTGTCGTGCCATCGGCATCCCGTGGATGATACTATGTCAATGAAAATGAATTGTACTTTAGCAGGCCTGGAGAGGGGCCCAGGTAGGGACATGGTTCCAGAGGTTGGGCTTTTGCCTGCGAGCAAAGATAAGATAATCTGTTGCTTGGGGATTGTATGATACACTTGCACGAATCTAAAAAATGTTTTGGGGGCTCTTTGGCCCGCTAAAGTCGACCCACTGTCGTACAACTCATTTTCCTTGACAGAGTATCGTGCACGGTATGCTGCCAGATGAGCATAACAGTTATGCCAGGACACTGTACAAGTATCACCGAACAAAAAATAATCTATTAAAAGATCAAAGAAAAAAAATGAATTTGGACATACTTGCAAGAATTTAAAACAAGGTTTGCATACATAGATAGCAACTATTAATAAACATATCTAATATAAACAGTGAAAACAAATTAATTGGGTATCTATCAAATAAACACATCTAATGTAAACAGTGGAAACAAATGAATTGGTGTTATATATTTTAAATTTCATAAGTACTTAGACTGAACGGGTCTAAGAGAAAATGAGAATAACATTTTATCGAATATGGATAGAGATTAAGACTAGACGGGATTGGGACTCAAAAGAAATAAAACTTACGTGCCAATTCTGGATCCATCAGCACTGAAATCATTCTCGTCAAACAACATATGGTAGTGTGATAGTCGGCTAGTGCCATGTCCAAAACAAGGAAAGGATGGTCACAAGACAATACTTAAGATGAATCTCAAGAATTAGAGTTTAAAAAGTAGCTCACTTATAACATGACGTCCATTATAAATACTTTAATAACATCTTAAGAAGCATATTGACTTCAATCTTCTATTGTGATACATTATCCAAACAAACCTGTTACAGGTTTTGCATTTTAAAATCCAAAATTTCATTTAATAAAAGAAGAATCTGTAAAAACCAATTTAACATATTTGAATGCCAGCAGGCTGCAAAGGTAAAAATCGAACATGTGAAGGTGACATATCTCTGTATCAACCACAGTACCTAATAGTCTTCAGACAGAGATTGCATAAAATAAAATTAAAAAGAGTGGCGTAAGCATGTATTAACTTCCTCCGCTGGAAGATTAACTTCCAAGTCTCGTTTGGGTGTCCATACGGACACAAGTTTTCCATTTTATGCAATTTGTGTTATGTGTTAGTAACATTTCATTTTATGGTACTTATTCGTTCTTGTTATCTTCAATTTTTAATTTAATCTGCATTTAGTTAATAATACTGTTGAGGATAGTTTATTTGACAATTCGAAAATGAAAAATAGATGCTAATTACCTGCACTAGATATTTTCTTCATCCAACATAAGTGAAGTGATAGAACATATTGAGTTCTCAAAAGTTATATGTTTGTGGTTGAAGTTATTTCAAAATTTTATTTCTTTGATTTTCATGATATATTTCTTATTTTATTACTTGTAGAGAAGGAAAACTTGTGTCCCTATGGACACCCAAACGAGACTTGGAAAGTTAAAGTTAATTTTCGCACTGTAAGTTAATCCATGTTTCTTATTTATTTTATGTGACCTCTGTCTGAAGACTATCAAGTACTGTGGTTGACACAGAGATATGTCACCCTCATATGTTCAATTATACCTTTGCAGCTACGCTGGCATTCAGGTAAGTAAAATTTGTTTTTACATATTTTTCTTTTATTAAATGAAATTTGGAATTTTTAAATGTATAACAAAATCTGTAACGAGTTTGTTTGGATAGTGTTACAAATACAAGATTGAAGTCAATATGCTTCTTAAGCCGTTATTCAATATTTTTAATGGACGTCATGTCATAAGCGAGTTACTCTATGAACATCAATTCTTGAGATTATATGAAGTATTGTATTGTCCGATGATCATTCTTTCTTTGTTTTGAACAGGGCACTAGCTGACTGACACACCACCATGTGTTGTTCGACGAGAATGGTTAGTGTTGATGGATCCATCAACGAATTAGCAAATTTTATTTCTTCTGGACTGGTTAGTTTTAATTTCTATTAATATCCGTATAAAATGCTATTATCCTTTTCTCTTGCACTCGTTCAGTATCTAAGTACTTATGAAATTTAAAATATATAACATCAATTCATTTGTTTCCACTGTTTAGATTGTATGTGTTTATTAATAGCTGCTATTTATGTATGCAATCCTTGTTTTTAGATTCGTGCAAGTGTGTCGAAATTAATTTTTTCTTTACCTTTTATTAGATGATTTTTTTATTTGGTGATACTTGTATAGTGACACCGGCATAACTATTATTCTCATAGCATAACTGTTATGATCATCGGGCAACCTATCGTTGAAAATGAGTTGTACGACCGACAGCTCGATCTGAGCCGGCCGGTTGCTCATCTGACTGGGTGAAAATCGGTTCATCCGTGGTACGGGTACAAACACACGTACTAGGACTGAGCATGAGACTTGGAGAATTCTGAATCGTTCCAAAAATCGAATCGAAATCACTCCGAACTGAAAAATAACCGTTGACTTTTTGACTTTCTTCGAATCGAACCGAACCTTAAAAATAATTGGTATGGTTCTAGAGATTCCACAAATATCCATATCGAGAACCGAACCGAACCGTCTCATACCGTACCGAACCGAAAAACCGAAACTAAGAGCCGAATTATAATATTAGATGTGTTATTAATATATTTTATGCCACCTTTGATCCTTTATAATATAGTAATAATAACTATTAAGCTTCACTTAACTTTCATGCTTAGTAATACTTGTTTTACAATTGAATTTTTTCTATTATAAAATAATTATTTAAAATAATATGAAAGGTTAAAGAATATTTTTTTAGAAAAAAAATATTATATTTTATTTGAATTTTAAATTTTCAATATTAGTTGCACAAATTTAGTCTTAACTACAATTTAGAGTTACTTATACAGTTGATTTCAAAATAAAATTTTTAATATGATGAAATATTGATGAATGTTGGTTTTGTTAAAATATATAAAAAATTAAATAACTAAATTTTAGAGTTACTTCTAAAATTGATTTCAAAATAAAATCTTTAATATGATGAATTATTGATGAATGTTGTTTTTTAAAGCATATAAAAACTAAAATATAACTAGATAGTCATTAAAAAAAATCTAAAAAAAAAAAAAGAAATCTCCGAAGATCCCGAACCAAACCATACCGAACCATACCGTCCCAATAGTCCCGAATACCGAACCAAACCGAAAAATAAAAATCTCCGAACTGAACCGAACCGACTTTTTGGTACGGTTCCGGAGATTGAATTTTGGGATCTCCGAACTTTGGTACGATTCCGGAGATTTATCAATCTACAAACCGTACCAACCCACGCTCACCCCTAGCACGTACACGGTATTAGCCGACGCACAACTTACTTTTCTACTCAGATCTAGAGTTCATCCCCGGAAAAAGGCCGAACTAGGGTTCTCTACTCAACCGACAACCTAACTAGTTTTAGGCCGAAACTCAAACCCTAAGTTCAACATAATTTCTAGTGATTTTAAGCCCCAACACTTGTACAGGATAATTTCTAGGATTTTTCGCTAAAAGCGGCTAAAGTCCCAAATCTTTAGGCATATCAAACGGTCTCCAAATATTATGAAACTTTAACCACATTATATTCAACATTTATAAGATTTATCATAAAAGTTTCACCGCATTTCAAGGTCTTTAACTTATTTAACTAAAATTGGGCATTACGGCTTTGTATTCATAAATTCGGACATAGCAAACGGGCATCAAAATTCTCGAAATTAAAACCTAAGTCTCAAGTCAACTAGATAGTATATATCAACCGAAAAGCACACAATATTTACCGAATTTGATGCCATTTAAACAGATAAATTCACAATAAATCATAATGCGCTCGAAATCACCTCCGTGTCATTTTTAAATTAATCTAAATACTTCTTTAAGCACATGGAGTCGGAGTTTAAGCCAATATACCTCTCTAAGAGTTCGAATCGATAATCAGAAATCGGGCAAGGCTAGAGAAATATGTGGCAAAGTTGAATCTGGTCGAGTTGACTCAGCCTGGCTCGGACCTGAGTTGAGAGGCACGAGTCTGAGCTGAGCTGCCCGATTCTAGTGCAGATCTGACGTGAGGAGGTTCGTTAAGCTCGGGTCTGAGATCTGGCTGGCTCGCCGGCGCGATTCCGACGTGGAGGAGCTCGTGGTGGCGTGAAGGAGGCTTGGACGGGGTCGTAAATCGCGAGTTTCTGGCGTTTGAAGGCTGTTGCGGCTTGGTTGGAGCTTAACCAGCTGAGCTCGCGAGAACGGCGACTAGAGGCTGTGAAATCGTCGTGTGTGTGCTTTTCCGGCGAGGTTGAGCTATTCGGACGACGAGGCGAGGTGAAGGGCTGGAACCGAAGAGAAATGAGCTCGCCGGCGGGAAGCTGAGCTGCAACGGGGTGAGGGTGGTCGCCGTTGGTGAGCTGCGGTGGCGTCGCCGGCTGAGCAGCGGGAGGAAAGGGAACCGCGGCTGGTGGCGTGGTTGCCGGCTGTGAGCTGCGGTGGAGACGTGGCTGCGGGTTTGTGTCCCCGGAGCTGTGAAACTGAGCTCGACAGGACGACGGCGGGCCAAGGTGCAGCGGCTCGGGGACGGCTGGAACCGATGGCTGCGGACGTGGGTGGACTCGGGCTCGTGAAGGGCGTGTGTAGGTGGCTTGGACGCGATGCTCGGACTGCGCGAACGGCGGTTCGCCGGAGCTCGGTGGTTGGCCGGAAAAAATGAAGGATGGTGGTGGAGGAAGATGGTGGCTAGGGTTTCTTGTGGTGGGATAAGGTGGGAGATGATATGTATTTATAGGGGTGGAGAAATTAGGGTTTCATGTGTCTTGTTGGGCTTAATCTTGGGCTTTTAAATTGGGCTCGGAATTTTCACGACTTGGGCTTGGTTATAATTTAAAATACTACTTGGTCTCGAAATTTAATTTGTTAACTCGAATTAAAAATTGGGCCTACTGATTAAAATAAATCGGCTAAGATTTAAAATGTTTCGGCTAAATAGTTGGGCTTGGTAAATAAAATAATTGGGCTCGTTCGAAAATTAAATAAATTCTCGACTTTTCTAATACTCGATTAAATAAATCGATACTTAGACTTAGAATTTTGTCTCGTTTTCGAAATAATAACTCAAACGTTTTTTCCATGGCTTAGACTTAGAACTTAATAAATTATACGATTAATCTATATATATATAATTGCTAGCATATGAGCATTAAATTAAACCTATTAAATTATACATATGTGGCAATATAACTTTTCCCTCCAAAAACCGTTACTTTTTATTTATTTAACCTTTCATTTAATTATTAGATAATCAACAAACTAATCACTTCAAAATACAAAAATAATTTTAAATTTTTGATTTAATTACAGCTGACCATATAATGTGTTGACTATTTAACGTGATTAAATGTTATTGTTGTGGTTACAACTAAATTAACTTCTTTTGAAAAATAAAAAACATATTTGAAATTCCTAAATAAATAATAAATAATTCATAAAAAAAAGTACATAAAAAAATATACATTACACCCAACATGATAAACACAATTTAAAAAGAATAAATATTCCAGCTCTTTTAAATGTAAATATGGCCAACGAAAAGTGCAAGAAAAAATTATTAATCACTATATGCATATAAATAAGTGAAAATATCTATTTTCACCCCGTTTTGAAGTCTTGATAAGTTTTTCACACCGCCCAATAAAAAGCTAAGTTTTTCTCCCCAGAAAGTGCGAAGGTTATGCGAAAACTGTCGCATATTAATCGCATAACTGTCCATATGCGAAGGATATGCGAAAAACTGTCGCATAACTGTCACATATCAATTGCATAATTGTGCAAAGACATTGTGCGATAAATATGCGACAGTTATGCAATTGATATGCGACAGTTATGCGACAATTATGAGAAAAACTGTCGCATAACTGTCGCATATCAATTGCATAATTATGCGAAGGCATTGTGCGATGAACATGCGACAATTATGCAATTGATATGCGACAGTTTTTCGCATAACCGTCGCATATGGACAGTTAGGCGATGAATATGCGACAGCTTTCGCATAACTTTCGCACTTTTTGGGGTGAAAAACTTAGTTTTTTATTGGGCGGTGTGAAAAACTTAATGTGTCTTTGCTATGGGGTAAAAAAGATTTTTTCCCTATAAATAACTCATAATACTTTATTTACATCTGTGCAAATGCACAGCTCAAATACTAGTAATAATAATTCTCGACGTAATTTAATAATTTACTATTTTAAAAAATTGAGCTATATATATATAAATTTGGTTCGGAGCTTACAGCTAAAGTACAACTCATTTTCATTATACTATCGTCAACGGGATGCCTCCAGATGAGCATAATATGTCGGTGGCACGACACAAGTATCACCAAATCAAAATTACAATTTAGTAAAAGATTAACATAGGAAAAATAATTGAATTTAGACACACTCGCAATAATCTAAAAACAAGGTTTAAGCATTTATAAACACCAATTATTAGTAAACACATTCAATCTGAATAATTGTAACAAATGAATGTGTGTTATATATTTTAAATTTCATAACTACTTACGTATGGAAGACAAACTGAATGGGTGAGAGAAAAGGAAAATACTACTGTTATACAGAATTACGGATATTGATAGAAATTAAGGTTGGCCGGCCAGTTTGGAATCAAGAGAATAACACTTATGTGTAGCACAACAAGTTCGTTAACATATGCATTCTACTAGCAGTGAAACCATTGCGGTCGAACAACACATCATATGGTAGTGGAGGGTGAATTATATTTAGTAGTTTAGTAGGTCCTTATGTAAGTGTGTGTATGTAATTTGTGTTTTGTTCCATTGATTATTCTCCCTTACGTGGAAGTGTTAATCGCCAATATTGAGTTTTTGAGTCTCCTGTATAGGAGTCTTGTATTTGTACTTACCTTTTCAATTTGCGGCTGCGTGTGTGCAGTTCTCTTAGAATCAGCTTGTATAGTTGTTTGATTCACCGATAGGAATTTTGTTCTCTAGTATGTAATTATCTCATTTTTAATATATATTGCTTCAAAAAGAGAGAGAGAGAGAGAGAGAGAGAGAGAGAGAGAGAGAGACAAAGAATTAATAGCATTTTTTCTTGCTATTTTGTTATTAAATTATGATAATTGAGCGAAATTTTTAAATTTGAAATGTTTTCTAAAACTTGGTTATCATATATAATAATTATTACCAATATTAACTAATTGTAATTTTACACTAAAGTTACATACAAGTTATAAACTTAAAAATATTAGCATTTTATTTTTAAAAGTTATAGCAAAATATTTTATGTAAGTTATCTATTTTAAAATCAATATTAGCATTTTATTTTTATCTCCTTTTATAGCGATTCATATATAATTAAAATGACTTAAAACTATACTGTTCAGTATCAAGTTTATAAAATGTGATATGCATATTACATAATGGAGTAAAAAAAACAGATATTATTAAGAATTTCATGACGTTAATATGTTTATGGGTAAAAAAAAAAATGTTTATGGGTATATTTTTTTTTTGTTGGAATTCCAAGTATGACAAAGTTGAATATCGTCTCCGAGAGACCAAACGACGTCGTTCTGCCTGGCCTTTTTCTACAGTTTCTGTATTTCTCATTCTCAATCTACATGCACACTCAACTCCCCTCCTCACCCGCTTTGTCCTCTGCAGTTCCATTCGGTACAATTCCTCCAATTCCTTCATCCACCTTTGTTAGCCTTGTAGACATCGAAATTTTAATATTTTATTAATTAATGTCTTTATTTATTTTTGGAAAATAAATCCAAGATAAATAAGATATTTAATTAATAGAGTAATTGTATTTCTTGCCCACCAAGTCAAATCTTAGGATAAAGAAATAGATTATATCAAATCTTAGGATAAGGAAATAGATTATATCAAATCAAGAAGGACCAATCAAATTGAAGTCTTCTTTTCCAAGACTTTCTCTCCTACACCTATAAATAGGGCAATCCTCAATCCCACAAATCACACCTCAAACACCTCAAACATCTCAAACACCTCAAAAATATCAAACACATCTTGAAAATTAAAGTCTCAAATTCAAGCGATCTCAAGAACCCTCTTGAAGATTTGAAGAAGTTCTTGAAAAACTGCCCGAAGTCTCCTCTTGAAGATTTGAAGAAGTTCTTGAAAAACTGTCCGAAGTCTGTTCAATGAAGAAGAAGGCCAAGAAGAAGAAAAAAAGGCGGCGGCTCTTCCCCAAGAAGTAAAGAGACGACTGCCACTCCTCTCAAATCAATCCAAGAATATCACACCGACGAGATTCAAGCGTTCTTGAAGATGCAAAGCCGTTCTTGAAGATTCGAAGGAAGATTCAAGCAAGTTCAAGCTCAAAACCGACGTTTGATCCAGGAAAAAGCTATCAAGCCCCCGAATCAACGTTATTCAAGTCAGAGTCCCTCTTTCAAGAAGATCAAAGAATCGAGTCCTCCAAGAAGACTTCTCAATTAAGTCAAGACCTAACATTTAATACGGGAATAAGTCATTCAACCCCCAAATTAATGTTAGAGAAGTTTAAGACCAAACCCGAAGGAGATTCAATGTCAAATCCATCTTTCAAGATCTCAATCTCAAATTCATGAAGAGAAGAATTAGAGGAGATAAATAGAGATTGTACCCGCATATCGTTTGATCGAAATTCAATCAAGTTGTACAAAAGTTTTATGTTTTCCATAAAATTTGTTGTTACAAATTTGGCACGCCCAATGGGACCATTTCTACCTCTCATCTCTTCTCTTCAAATCAAGTTCGAAGATCTTTGAAGATCTATGAAGACCTCTTCGAAGAAAATGTACATGGGGGCAATGAAGAATGATGTCTTCCCAAGCCATGAAGCATGGGGGCAAGTCACATGAAGAGCTCCATCAAATATTCAGATGCTCTTTGATACGAGCCTAAACTATCTACATATTCAAATACTCTTTGATATGAGTTTAAACTATCTACATATGCCAATGCTCCTTAATATGAGCCTAAACTATCGATATATTCCAATGCTCCTTGATATGAGCCTAAACTATCTATAAAGCTCCTCGATATGAGCCAAAACTATCCAAATATCCAAATCAAATGCTCCTTGATAAGAGCTTAAATTATTTATATGGCTCCTTGACACGAGTATAAAATGTCTACATATCAAGATCTCCTTGACACGAGAATAAAAGGTCTATAAGTCAAATATAAAGCTCCTTGATATGAGTATAAAATGTCTACATATCAAGATCTCCTTGACACGAGAATAAAAGGTCTACATATCAAGAACTCCTTGATACTAGTGTAAACTATCTACAAATCAAGCCATATGAAGAACTCCTTGATATGAGTATAAACTATCTACAAATCAAGTCAAAAGAAGAACTCCTTGATACGAGTTTAAACTATATACAAATTCAAGTCGAAAACTCCTAGATAATAGTTTAAACTATCTGCATGTCCAAACCAAATCTAAAATTTTGAGACTCGTTCACTACCAAGACATTTTGTCTGTGAACAAGGCTCAAGGGGGCATTTGTAGACATCGAAATTTTAATATTTTATTAATTAATGTCTTTATTTATTTTTGAAAAATAAATCCAAGATAAATAAGATATTTAATTAATAAAGTAATTGTTTCTTGCCCACCAAGTCAAATCTTAGGATAAGAAAAGAGATTATATCAAATCTTAGGATAAATCAAGAAGGACCAATCAAATTGAAGTCTTCTTTTCCAAGACTCTCTCTCCTACACCTATAAATAGGGCTCTACTCAATCCCACAAATCACACCTCAAACACCTCAAACATCTCAAACACCTCAAAAATATCAAACACATCTTGAAAATTAAAGTCTCAAATTCAAGCGCTCTCAAGAACCCTCTTGAAGATTTGAAGAAGTTCTTGAAAAACCGTCCGAAGTCTCCTCTTGAAGATTTGAAGAAGTTCTTAAAAAACTGCCCGAAGTTTGTTCAATGAAGAAGAAGGCCAAGAGGAAGAAAAAGAGGCGGCGGCTCTTCCCCAAGAAGTAAAGAGACGACTGCCACTCCTCTCAAATCAATCCAAGAATATCACACCGACGAGATTCAAACGTTCTTGAAGATTCAAAGCCGTTCTTGAAGATTCAAAGGAAGATTCAAGCAAGTTCAAGCTCAAAACCGACGTTTGATCTAGGAAAAAGCTATCAAGCCCCCGAATCAACGTTATTCAAGTCAGAGTCCCTCTTTCAAGAAGATCAAAGAATCGAGTCCTCCAAGAAGACTTCTCAATTAAGTCAAGACCTAACATTTAATACAAGAATAAGTCATTCGACTCCCAAATTAATGTTAGAGAAATTTAAGACCAAACCCGAAGGAGATTCAATGTCAAATCCATCTTTCAAGATCTCAAGCTCAAATTAATGAAGAGAAGAATCAGATGAGATAAATAGAGATTGTACCCGCATATCGTTTGATCGAAATTTAATCAAGTTGTACAAAAGTTTATGTTTTCCATAAAATTTGTTGTACAAGCCTCATTCAAAAAATTCTCAGATCTCACAGCTCTCGAGCTGCAATGGTGTCGGTTTCCTCGGGGGCCGCACAGTAGAGGAGTTTTACAAGGATTATAGCGCTCGCCGTACTGGAATTGTTCGCGCCTTGACTTATGGTACTTTGTGTTCAACATTCTGTATATCGATGAGAATGAACTGTGATTTTTTTTTGCCTTTTTTATTGGAGCACAAATTTATTTTGTTAGTAGTAATTTTCATTTTCTATGTTTTCAGATGTGGACGAATTTTATGGAGTCTGTGATGCAGAATAATTATTGATATTATTATTATTATTATTATTATTATTATTATTATTATTATTATTATTATTATTATTATTATTATTATTAGTAGTTAGCTTGGAGAATAAACTAGGGTTTATGATGTAGGTTGAACTATAATATTACTTAAAAGTTTAACAAAAAATAAAAGTTTTGAACTATTAAGGGCTTGATTGTTTATGAAATAATTTGTTCAAAATGAGTTATTTTGGTTAACCACAGTTAATTTTGAAAAGGTAGTATGGTTAGTTGTTAGTGGAATTTTAAAAATGTATTAAAATAATATTTAAAATAAAATGATTAAAATTGATTTGATGTAAAAGTAAGAGATAAATGATTGGAAATGATTGGAAATTATAGGTAGTTAAAAATATGTGAGTGGATGAATAGTGAATTAAAGTTGATGTGATATGTAAGAATGATTGGTTTATATTATTTAATTATATGAATAATATTAAAGATAGTGGGGTTGAGTTAAAGTTGAGTTGAAATAAAAGTGAGTAAATTAATCCATAAACAAACAAGCCCTAATCTTTTTCACACTGGCCGGTCTTATTGTTAAATATCTATTAACTAGGTTGAAAATTACATTTGACTACTAGCTTAATTAGTACTGTAGTACATTAAGGGATTCTTTTTCTGAAAAATGAAATGTCAGAGAATTCATTACCCTTTTTAATTCATGGATTTATTTTTGGTTTTTCACATCAGTGAGCAAGTACTCTATAGTCTATATATATATATATATATATATATATATATTAGGGAGACGCTGTAGTCCCGTACGGAACTATTCTGTCGGGGTTTGTAACCGTTAGATTATTATATAACCGTCAGGGATAGTTGGTCTAACAGTTACAAACTCGACGAAATGATTCTGTAACGGGACCGTAACATTTTCCATATATATATATAGAGTTGCACACATTGCTTTCTATATTACTTGTTAATTATTATTATTGCGTGCGTGATTTAAAATATAAAACAAAATATTGATTTAGAGAATCATACTATAAACATATATATCAAGCATCCATTACTCTTTTCATTATAATATTATAAAAATCAACAGTATGAATTTTGTCAATACATAATTCGACAAGTTATAAACAAATCTAAAATAAGTACATTAACTGATCTTGATTTGAAATGATCAACCATAATATACAAATACATCGAAATATATATAATATCACCGAACAATACAATACATAAATCAGCATCTAAATTCGATTGTTTTATTGAAAGATAATTAATAATTCATACATAGCCTTATTATTTTATTTTATTTTATTTTATTTTTGTTTTTCTTATCACTATTGGCTTGATTTAAGTGATTCGACTTGGGTTTTACCACTAGGACCCTTTGTCCTCATGTGGAGCCTATATTCGTTGAAAGTCGTCGGCAGATAGAGTGCCGGTTGCTCGGCTGTGACGAGCTGCTCGGCCGGCTTAATGACCTTATCGCCCTTCGGATTGTAGAAGAATGCCAACGATACCCTCTCTTTCTCCGAATTCACTATCACTCTGTGCTCCACACTTTTATAGTTTCCGTTGCTCAAAATCTAGACGAATTTTTGACAAATAAAAGTTGGTTAAACTTTGAAATTTAGCTCTTAACGTCGAAAAATATGCTTGTTTAACAATCTGATTGTGACAATTTTTTGTATGAAACGACATAATAATAAAATTCTTGTTAAGCTTCAAAGTGTAACTTTTTAATCGAAGTGGAAAAATCTTTAGTATCAAGCTTATTTAACATCAATATTGTCATAAAATATTGTGTGAAATGGATTAATTCGTTAGGCGAATCGATTTATCATACATTCATAACACAAGTGCATTTTTATATTACGAAATGTCATACAAATTGGAAATTTATACATATTATGTATAAATTGTATAGTATGTCTGACCTGCATTTGATCGCCTATGTTAACTATGAAGGCATTTGGAATGGGCTTGACAGTGACCCAATTGCCGGCATGGCGGACTTGGAGGCCCGATACGTTTTCATCAGGGAAGAGAATTGTCATGCCGCCCGGGTCAGAATGGGCCGAAAGGCCCAATGTGAGGTCGGGCTGAGGACATTTTGGATAATAGTTAACCCTCATGCATGCGCCCAATTCGTCCGGCCCGCCAAATGCTTCTTGAAGATAGTTTTCTCCAAGGCCTAGGTTTCTCGACAATATCTTCATTAATTTCCCACAAAGTTCAACCACTTGTCGGCTGTATTCTGCCCCAAGTTCCCTATAATTAATTGACCAAAAAAAAAATAATAATAATAATTACGATTATTTATTTCTTAGTAGTAAGTAGTAACCAGATATTATGATAGTGCAATATGTTTTGATTAGTAAAATAATTTTTTTCCCTTTCTCAAAGTAAATAAATAAATTTATCTATAAGTTATAGTTATTTTCAATCAATATATTTTGGTTTTATAGATCAAGGGATGCAAGAGAGTTGAGCAGCGCTCGAGTCA
>CACSLK010030184.1:4269595-4281011 GCA_902706635.1 Striga hermonthica | reverse complement strand
TATGGTCCGTTACACTACCATCCCGTCGGGTGTTTTAACTGTTGAATCATCTATCTTGTACTAACTACATGTGTATCCAACGGTTAAAACTCCCGACGAGATTGTACCGTAACGGGACTGTGACATTTTCATAAATTTTATGTGAGTATGTATGCCAGCCTAATGATGATCATCACAAATTATAATGTGAGGTAACCTAATCACTAGGCGACTGAGAAATGCTATGGTCTCGTTACGAAACAATTCCGTCGGGGTTTGTAACCGTTAGATCATTATGTAACCAGCGAAAATAGTTGATCTAAGAGTTACAAACCCTCACAGACTGAACGGGACCGTAGCATCTCCCACTTTGAAAGATCGAAAATCACGTATTTAACGAAATATATTAGTAAACTACACATGGAACTCAAATTTTAAATTTTTTTAGAAAAATCTATATATATATAAAAAGATTTACCATTTTTAAAAAATGGCAGGTCAACCTTAGTCAAATTTTAATTAGCATTAATTACTTACTATTTTTAGTAACTTTTTTTATATTTTTATTTTTCAAAAAATCTGGCAAGCCCTGAAATTAGGGAAGTTGTTACATTTTTTTATTTGAATGCATTTGAATGAAGTTTAAGATAAGATGCATGATTTGTGGCATGTTTCCATATTTAATTATATAATATTTCTTTTATTGAATTCATGATTATCTCTTGTAAAAATCATCACTCTCTCTACGAAACTTCCTCTCCCAGCATTTAACAGTTTCTCCTTCCTCTTTTTCCCTTAAACCCCAACTTTCCACATCCTCCTTCTATCTCCTCGCATTCTTCTCTCTCACTTCCGTTGGATTCTCATCTCCGCCATGAAACTCGCCAAGATCATTCCTGGCAAGCTGTCCAGACCCAAAAAATCTTTCCAGATCCGAAACCTATCGGCCGTCTTTTACCTCCCAGCGACTCCTCCACGGCCTCTTTCGTGGACGTATACAAAAAGCAGGGCGAAAGATTATAAATATCTGATTGTTTTTCTTTTCCTATAATTTATTCGCTTCAATCTGAAACTTTTTACTGGGCAGAAGCAATATTTTATTGGGTTGTTTGGTTTGCGTGAAAAGTATTAGTATTTTTGCTTTTGAAAAATTTATTGGTGCTGCATAAAGATATTGTCTTACAAGTTAGATCGTGTAGCATAACTAGAAAAACTGCCTTCGACGGCTTGGCACGCCGACCACCGTCCTCCCCTCCAGCTCCGCCGAAGAATGGTCCGAGATCTCCGCCGACGTGTACCTCGAGCTCAAGAAGGCATGATCGACGCGGACAACAACGAGAAGATCCAGAAGGAGGAGGTGGAGGCGCTGCTGTGCGGGTTGGGGGTAGAGCGGCCAAGCAGGGAGGAGCTCCGACTGATGCTTGTGGAGGTCGACCGCGACGGCGACGGGTGCATCACGTTGGAGGAGTTCGACGCGATCAGGTCGGCTTTCACGCCGCCGACGTGCGACTCGTAGCTGAGGGACACGTCCTCAGATCGGGACGTGCGGATCACGGCGGAGGAGCTGTTCAATGTGTTCCAGACGACCTTTATGAAATCTGTTATAATTTTTTGGATATTCTGAATAGATTATAGATTCTGGTCAATCTGTTTGATTTTTTTGCGTATTCAAAAAAACTTGCAGATTTTATTAATGTATATCGAATTTGAAAATAACGAATCTGATTTATTTGACATTGCCAATTCATATCTTCCTTGCAATACTTACACGATTTTTAATTGCAATAAAATCATTGATAAATTAGAGACGTTATTTGAAAAAGTGATCTTCATTGTACATAAAAATCAATATCGATTTTAATTGTCATTCTATTTTTTTTTTTTTTTAGCTTCACATGATTCTGTAAACAATAGTATAAATGGTAATAATATTATTTCATATATTGAGCTTCTTTCTAATTTCACATGTGGTTATGATGTCACATTATAAATGTTTTATCTATTATTACCAAGGTTTTAAATAGCGGGCTAAAACGTTTATGGCACTGTAGCTATAGCGGAGCTATAGCGGAAATTTAGCGGCTAAATTGCACAATAATACAAATAGCGGCACGCTGCCAAAAAAGCTATTTCTCAAATAGCGGCAACTTTAGCGAGCTATTTATTTCATTGATTATTACTCACTGTAATGAACATGTTATTGTAACTTCATCTTTATATCTATATCTATTACTATACGATCTATCTATCAATCTATCAATTAATGTATAATAGTAAGAGTAATGCTCCCCTACCCACGGTGGGCACATGTTAATATGCCCACCGCTTATGTGATATGCATACATTGGTGATGTTAATATGTTCAAAAAAATATATCACCAATGTGTGAATGCCACATAAGCGGTAGTCATATTAATATGTGTCCACCGTGGGTAGGGGAGCTTTACTGATAATAGTAATAGGGATTTATCTTTTTAGTATGTTATTTTTCACTCAAAATTTTCAGAGTGTATATTGTTAGTATTTTTTTTTAGTAAAATGGTGGCTATTTTGAAGATTCAAATTGAAATTCAAAAAATTTGTTATTTGAAAATTTTATTGTGTTAAACCTATTTCCTAAAAACATGGGCAGTTATTTCTTTAAATGGATATCCGATTTTAAGAGATTTGTTGCAATAAATTCAAAACACTTTCACGTCCAATTAGACATCCTATTAGAAATTTGATTTTAAATAATTTCTGGTAATATATTCAAAATCACTTTCATATCCAATTAGACATCATTTTTACTATACACGAAATTTACTTACAAACTCTAAATCAATAATTATATACAATAATATGAACCAAAATTAAACTATAATTTTTGGGAGAATCCCGCCCATGATTCTTTTTCATTTTTTTTTTGAAAGAAATTAAATTCAAACATTTAAAGAAAAATATCCTAAATAGATTATTTTGGATAAATTTCATTTGATCTTGATTTTCATAGTCACATTCCTAACAAACTAATTAATTTATATTTTTTATCTACATTATCTGACTGATTTTTTTATGATATAATTAATATAATATCTTAACTAATTAATCATTTATCTAACTAGATTTATCTCTATAACAAACTTGCTAATTTTGTTGAAATTAAAATGGTATGATTGTTCTTACGAAGATACTTACCAATATATTAAACATTTAGAAACATTTTTTACAAAAATGAGTTATCCCTCCTTTTACTTTATTTGAAATTCTAAGTTATATTTTTAAATATATCATTATTTATTTTTTTCTTACATGTAAATATTTATTATTTATTATCTAAGTGATAAATATTATTTTTTCTACGATTGTATTTTTTAATTTTAAAACTTATCGACCTATTGAACAATTTCCACAACATAAACTTTATTTTGTAATTGAACAAATTCCACATTATTAGGGATGCATTTAATGATTCGACTTAATGTTTTAAACTATCTTCGATGCTATGCCAAATTTTTAATTTGTTTGATAGTCAACCTAATAATTGTTGTATGTAATTTTTGTTTTATTTGGAGAAAATTGTGAAATATAGAATATCAAAAAGTGAGAAGGGAGAGAAAGTAGAAGGAATCAAGGAATCATTAAATTATGTTTCTATCTATAAATGATTGAACTCACTATTAAAGAAGTGACACGATTCAAACTAAAAATATACTTTATTAGTATACCTCAGAATGTAAAATAACTATCTACATAAAATAGGAATGAAAAAGGTAAACTTGAAATAAATATAATTTATAATATAGTTGGAAATTAGAAAAGTTGTCCAAGCGTGGGGCAATTTTTTTGGCGACAACAATCAGCATCCGCAGCCCAGGAAAGAAGCCCAACAAGGGAGCCCAGTAGAGTGAAACCCAGTTTCCGCAGCCCTTTGTGCAGCCTGCATCCGGCCCCAGTCGGCCCGTGCTCCTCACAATGAGTAATTACCCAATAATCAAATTCATAATGTTGTGACAAAAAAATTTTAATAATATAAATTTTTTTGGTGACGAACATTTATGATGAATAATGTTCGTATGTATTAAACTCTCATATATCCTAATGCATGTCAAATTATAATATTCTCCAAATTTATATACTCGTGCATCGCACGGGATATGCACTAGTTTGATTGAAAGTACGTAGCAAATAGTTAATTTCCAAAGAAGCAAATGAAGGAAAAGGGAAAAATAAGAATAAAAAGGAGAAATATAAATAAAAACGAAAAAATAAAAAAAAAATAAAAAAAAAAATAAAAAGAAAGAAAGAGCGCCTAAATAGGAGAGAGCAAGTGCGATAAAATCTTCTATGAAAAGGACCAAAAGGATTTGATTACGTTTGACTAAATATTGAAAGCATTTGAAACATTTATTAATTGATTAATTAGTCAATAATTCCACACAAAACTTTTACTCTTTAAATTGGATTTATTTAATTATCTACTCCATGATGATTACACCAAATTGAACACTGCTATACGAAAAGAATATTGTGATGCAATGTAATTAATAATATCATCACCAATAATGCAAGCTATAATATTAGCAAAATATATTATTACTTATATACATATGATACAATTACTAAAATTTAATAATATAAATGTATAATGATGAGAAATGCTGTTCACTACTCCACTTCATGTAGCACTTTGAAAACATGAATACAATGATGTTACATAACGCGTAAAGAGATACTATTTCTTAATTACAGCTAGTTAAATAGTGATTTTTTAAATTTATATTTTAATAAGGGCATATAGCATTCACTATTTATAATGGCTATACTTTATTTTTCCCAAGACGAAAAATAATATTATAAATCAAAATGAATAAATGTGCGAATACACAGTTCTAGTTGAATGGAATATCCAACAACTGAAAAAATGGAAGGACAGGTCAGAAGACCACTTAGAATCCTGATACCAGCAGAGCTAGAATAACAACACTCGCAACTACGCTAACCGAACTACACTAACAAAAAACAGAAACTACTATAAAAATATCCCACCAGAATAATACACGAGCATCCGATCCCAACAAGATAATAAGTTGACACTCAGACTCAGAGGGACAAACGACTCATACTTAAAACACAAATACAATTTACAAACACAAACACAAACACATACATCACAAAACAAAAACGACAAAATAACAAACTAATAACTAATACTCCCAACTATTTTTAATATATGTCGTTTCAAGAAGTTGCACATTAATTAAGAATATTTTTTTGTCAATAATAATCTTATTTAATGAAGATAGAGATGAGTGTTTTGAGAAAAAGTGAATAGTTAATATGAAAAGACGTAATGTATTTATTAGCTAAATGAGAGTAATAATGGAAAAATATGTACAAAAGATCTAAAACGACATTTATTTGGCAAATAGTTGATAAAGCTAGAATGACATTTAAAAAAAATAGGAGGGAGTAATGGCTATACTTGGGAATACTCTTTCTTTTTTCTTTTTATATCCTTTGTATGCAAAAATTCATCTTTCTTGAGAAATTTTACGTTGGTTCATTTGTTATTTGAAGAGAATATGAGAAAAAATTTTAACTCAAAATAATCCGTAGCTCACTTCCTCTAAACCTCAAAAAATAAAGATTAGGATGGAAAAAAAAAACTAGAATTATATTAATTTAACTCTTACTTTTAAATAATTTCATACAATTGTAACTTTAAAAAAATATGACATTTGATAATATAAATTTAAATTTTAAAAAAAAAATTGCCTTTTTTTCCTGTCAATTCATTTTTTTATATTCCTTCTATTAAAATCCTCCAATCTAACGTCACTATATCCAACACACATTGCATCACAACCAAAAATTGGAAAATGCTATAGTTTGTTTATGGAACCATCCCGTCGAGTGTTTTAATCATTAGATCATCTATCTTATACTTACTATATGTGTATCTAATAGTTATAACTCTAGACGGGATGGTTCCGTAACGGGACCGAAAATTACTCCTCAATAATTACAAAAAAAAAAAAAAAAAACATATATTATTTAAATTGAAAAATTCTAATAAGAGAACACGAAGCTTGTGGTACAAGCATCAAAAAATAACAACTGGCCTCCATGAAGAAAACCAAAGCCCCACAAGCAACAAAGCGCGACAATCTATTCTCCTCATAATCGTAAATTAATTTCCTTTTCCACTCGTCAGCATGACGTCATCGCTGCAGGATGTGAACAAATATGGACGGACCCAATAATAATAATAAATAGAATTATATTTAATTTGCGGATATGATTTGTACAGCTCAAATCGAAAATAGTTTTTTTGGTAACCGATTCCGGAGTTATGTCCCGACTAATTCGTTGGTCGACCCGAGTCGCAAACCTGGTAGTGGTGGGTGAGTCTCCCAACAAGGATTTTCTGCATCTACAATGACTCGAACACGAGACCTTGCTTAAGCGACATCAAATTGCTTACCATTTGAGTCAATTCCGATTGGTCAAATTGAAAATATTAATTTACACAAATTCAACAATTATATTTTTTAAAGGGGGGAATTCATCAGTTTCCGCGTGGAGAGATGAGGGAGACTGAACTGTACTTGAGAAGAACAAAAAAAAAATATATAAAAAAGAAATAAAAAAAAAGTTGATAGACAGAGAGGAATATTAAATTAATTTCGCTTTATTTTCTTTTCTAGATCAATTTAAAAACCTCCCTTATTTTCTGGGGCTAATCCAAAGGATAAAAAACAAAACAGCTTTCAAATTTTATTTTTTTTATTTTTTAAAATACTAGCAATATTTGTTTTGTCTTATACAATGTTTCAAATTTACTGAACCACAATTTTTTTGGTTCAATTTTCTCCATAAGGCTAAAATCAAGTAAAAATAAATTTGAGATTATAAGCTAGTTTGCTTGTCTACCAAATATAGTTATGTCCGAAAGTAGACTTAATATTATAATTTACACCGACTCTCTTTTTTTCTTACTGTTGCATTAGCTGAACACAATCTACTTTTGCTTCGATTGAGACCATTTTTTATTACACTGTCTTATTTATCAAATTCATGTAAATTTTTATTAAATAGGTTTAAACTATTGTGGATGCTCTTGTAATATCTATCTCATTTTTGCAGTAATTCTTCTGTGGTAGACCAAACTAATCATTCGGCAACAATACTCTTTTAATATAAAATGCTTTTATTAAAAATGTCACGCTTTAAACGATATAAAATAAATAAAATAATGATATTCTATCATATAAATACACATTTTTGTTCACAAAATATGATGGACCAACTGGAATAACGCTTAATTCGCCTTATACAATACTTTTTTTTCCCCCCTTTTTTAAGTGTTAGAATATCACTTTTAAATTGTCCCACATCGTTCACACTTGGGCTTCATATTAGTTATCCCCACTTTTAATGCGCTTCATGTTAGTGGGAACCGTCCGTTTTTCCCCAATTTCTTAAATTAGGAATTATGAACAGTAATATTAAGGAGCCAATTGTTGGCTCCGACGAAGCCAACAATTAATGGGACAGCTCCATGTGGGGCTGTCCCACATTGGAGCCATGTGGGACAATCTCACATGGACCTGTCTTATTGGTTGTTGGCTCTGTAATGGAGCCAATAATTGGCTCCTTAGCATTATTGTATCTTCAAGTTTCCCAAAATTGCCTCATCAGGACCTTTTTGCAATTACCCCGATTTAATTGCTTTGAATTTCAAATTTGTGTTGTGCCCCCACCACTTTTCACAATTTGCCCTTTTGACACCTAAGCCAAAACTCAAACAACACACACTACTTCATCTTTTTTCCTTTACACGGGGAAAGAATTTTCCAGTTATTCACACCATACATTCACACCACGTCCTTTTATCTTTTTTATTTATTTTTTGCCCCCTCTCATATAATAATACCACCAAACCCTTCTTCTCAGTTTTTTCCCTTTTCCCATTACTTTCACCATAAATGGATCATCATCAAGGCCTTCACGGCCATCATCATCATCATCATCTTCTGCATCATCAGTACTCTGCAGTTGGGCCGAACATCGACCAGGTGATTGGGCCGGCCGATAACAGGCTGCCCCAATGGAGCTTACAAGAAACCCAGGATTTCTTGGTTATCCGGGCCGAGCTGGACCAGGCTTTCATGGAAACCAAACGGAATAAGCTTCTTTGGGAGGTGATATCGGCCCGGATGAAGGAGAAGGGACATAATAGAAGCGCTGAGCAGTGCAAGTGCAAATGGAAAAATCTCGTCACGCGATACAAGGTATGTATATGTATATGTGTGTATATATATATATATATTTATATTTATATTTATGTTTTGAAAGAAATTAGAAATTGAGATTTTTATTTCATATAAGTGGCATTTTTTTGTTTATTTTATTTGATTAATATCTTTTCAACATGTGATTTTTTATTTTATATGAATTTATGTGAGTTTTTGAGGAATTACTAATTGAAATTATTTCTTTTTTTTATTATTATTTTCAATCTAATGTTGAAGTGTAATTATTTATTTATTTACTTATTTCAACGTATTGTTGATTAGATAATCATCTCTTGGTGCACGGATAAATTCGTAAAAATGTGTAATTTCTTTATATTTGTGTGAGTGTGTGGTGCCTTGTGCTAGCTTATCATTGTTTGGCCACATTTTATTATCCTTTTAACATATCAATAATTTTATATAATCAAGTAGCAAACTTACATAATTTATGTAATTACAAATGTGTTATTTCTTACACATCCAATACAAATGGAAACACAAGAAAAAAAGTGGTATTGTGAATGCACTAAAATTTTGACCCACTATATTTTGTGTCCACATTATTGCATATTTGATTATATGCAAACTAGGGATGTGAAACAATGGAGGTAGAAGGATTGAGGCAACAATTCCCATTCTACAACGAGCTCCAAACCATCTTCGCCGCTCGTATGCAGCGCATGCTCTGGCACGAGGCCGAAACTGGTGGTGGCGCTGGCGGCAGTAGCTCCCGACAGAGGTTAACTGTTGCCAGTGCCGCTTCCCAATTCTCCTCCGACGAGGAGGAGCCGCCGTACAACGAGGATGTCCCTAGCGAGGGTGATAAGGCAGGTGGGTCGGGTGGCCCGGTTAGAAATAAGAAGCGCAAGGCGAAAGCCTCGACTTCTAGTGCAGGTAATAACGGAAATACCCCTGTTCAGAACAACAACAACAACAGTTCTGCTGCTGTTCTGAACGGGATACGAGAGATGATGGAGGAGTACATGAGGCAACAAATGCTGATGGAGGCTCGGTGGATCGAGGCGTACGAGAGGCACGAGGTGGAAAGGCGGGCCAAGGAGGCGGAGTGGCGGGAGACGATGCAGGCGCTCGAAAACGAGCGGCTGGTGATGGAGAGTCGGTGGAGGGAAAGGGAGGCGGAAAGGAGGGAGAGGGAGGAGCAAAGGTCGCAGAAGAGGGACGCGCTTATCAATGCGCTTTTGAACAAGCTTAGGAGGGAAGAAGGCAACAACATGTGAAGAGGGAATTACTCAATTAACAATGGCTAGATTTCTTGTTTGTTACAAGTATGTTTTAGGTTGTTATAAAGTTTCCTCTCTTGGTATTGGGTTATTATGGTAAATCATCTTATGGGAAAAAGGGGATGAGATCATATGGGAATAAGTGTTCTCTTTGAACCTTTGGGGATTGGAGATTTTGTTTCTTGGAACTCATGTTTATATAGCTAGTTTGGTTTGTTTCTTGGATATATTAGACTATTAGTGGTACTTATATTAAGGCTAATTTCATGTCATAAATTTGTTATTTTGATTATTAGGTTCATTAATGTGTTGGGGCTCTTTTGTAATTAGGGGTTATATAAATTTTGTTTTTGTATTTAGCCTAATTATGAAATAGTTAGTTATCCACTTATCCTTCAAATTATAATCATTTTCCTCTAAAAAAAAATGACATTTTCTTTGATTGGCTATTTTGTGTTGCAAGAGTTTTGTGTTGATGTTATTTGCTAGTACGTAGGTTGGAATTTTCATTAGTGTATGATATGTAAGCTTTGAAATGTTCCAATTATATTATATTATAGGAATAAAAAGCAACACAATTGTTTAAAACTTTCAAGGGAACACATGTTCAAGTGCTTCCTACTTACGGGCAAATGAAAATTGCTCTTTGCGGACCCATTTGATCATATTCCTTACGATTATTTTCGCTTTTACATGGCTATATAATATAATAATTTATATGTTGGCTATTTTAATTCCAAAGTGGTTAAGTACAAGTTTTAGAAACAAGAAAGAATAATGATGGCAATTTACCCAATTATGGTTCATAAAATTAAACTCTCCATGTTGAACTTAGTACCATTCGGTCGGGGTTTGTAACCGTTAGATTATTATGTAATCGTCGGGGATAGTTGATCTAACGGTTACAAATTCCGACAGAATGGTTCCGTAACGGGACCATAGGATTTTCTTATACTTTATCTTTCTCAGTTATATACTTAAGTATTTCTTTTTCTTTTATATATATAAATTTAAGAAACTCAAGATTTTTTGGTGGATTAAGTTATTACATTAAAGATTATAAATTTACAGTTGGATGATAACATAAAAAGATAAAACCACAAACTTAAATAAAGACATGCATGTTATATTATCAAATATCAGCCTTTTATTTGTATTAATTAATTATTATCTATATATATTTATATATATTTTTTAATAAAAGTATGTATATATTTTTGTGAAAAACTAAATATAATTTAATTATTATATATGTCACACAATACTTTCTCTTGTATGCACTTACTTTACAAGTGTACGGCGGATATTGAAGCATGAAGGATCTCAATGCTTCAACGATTTTATTTGGTAAAATTGCACTATGATATACATGTCATAATGAGACCATTTTTGCTCTCATAATGTTGGAAATAAAGTATCAACTGTTTTCGTGTGGTTACGCGTAAAGTCAAATGAAGGTAACTGGGGGAATATTCTAGATTTTGAACACAGAAATGGATGCATCAATATCAGCATTCATGTTTAATAATTTATTTTATTTACCATGGGTTGACTCAAGTGGTAAGCACTTTGATGTCGCTTAAGTAAGGTCTCGAGTTCGAGTTCTTGTGGATGCAGAAAGCCCTTGTTGGGAGACTCACCCACCACTGCCAGGTATGCGACTTGGGTCGACCAACGGATTAGTCGGAGTATAGCTCTAGAACCGTGGCTGGCTACCAAAAAAAAAATTATTTTATTTTATTTTTTTCTAATTAAGGTGACCTAGACATTCACATTAGGGGCCATCATTATATAAGTAGGTAAATAACTAATATTTGTTAAAAAAAAAAATATGAAATTTTCAAACAGAATTGCACCAAAAAAAAAAAATGAATTGAATCGACTTGTTTTTTTTTTTTTTTTTTTTTTTTTTTTTTT
>CACSLK010030184.1:4225136-4236368 GCA_902706635.1 Striga hermonthica | reverse complement strand
TTTTTTTTTTGTTTCCTTTAGGGAGGAGCCTTGTGGTGAGAGCTTCTGAAACAGATACGGACCAAGGTACGATGAACTTGTTCAAAGTTTCGATTTTTTGGACAAGATTGAAATGGGTTTTGCATTATTTGAGATTTGGACTCTGAAGTTGGTGTTGCAGTTGGAGCTAAGGCACCGGATAAGGTGCCCGCTGAGAGCGGTTCGAGTATAAATCAGATTCTTGGTATTAAAGGGGCTAAACAAGAATCTGTGAGTTTATTATTACATTATCAACGCATAAATTTGTTTAATTCATTTGTTGTTTGTTTTTTGGTCTTGGGATAGAATAGTAGTAATTTATGTGATTTGGTGTTTCAAATGACTTGTGATATTCATATTCCCTAATGTTGTGCTTATTCGGAATAAGTGGAAAATTCGAGTTCAGTTTACTTGGAAAATTCAGAATAAGTGGAAAATTCGAGTTTATTACATTATCAAAACATGAATTTCTTTTATTCATTTGTTGTTTGTTTTTTGCTCTTGGAATAGGAAAGTAGTAATTTATGTGATTTGGTGTCTCAAGTGGCTTGTGATATTCGTATTCCCTAATGTTGTGCTTATTCAGAATAAGTGGAAAATTCGAGTTCAGCTTACAAAGCCCGTTACTTGGCCGCCTCTCGTCTGGGGTGTGGTCTGTGGAGCTGCTGCATCTGGTAATTTTTGCTTTAACAACAACATAGCCTTTTAGTCCCAAACAAGTTGGGGTAGGCTAATTTTTTCTTTAACCTTTTTTTTTTTTTTCTAACAAACAGAGAAATTGGATAATTTTGATTTTCACATTTATTAGTTCTCTTTGCATCTGTTAAATGAAGGAAACTTCCATTGGACTTTTGAAGATGTAGCTAAATCGATCGTATGTATGCTTATGTCCGGCCCTTGTTTAACTGGCTACACTCAGGTGCTACTTCACATTAACTCAGTATAGATCGATATATACAAACAACAACAAAGCCTTTATAGTTGATATATATCCTGTATAAATCTTTATTTTCGTGCCATTTTCCCATTTGAGTATTTTGCTTCTGAATATTAACCATATAACTTTATTGAATTTTGGCCTGTTAGACTATGAATGATTGGTACGATAGAGAGATCGATGCCATTAATGAACCATATCGCCCGATTCCTTCGGGAGCTATATCCGAGCAGGAGGTATATGAAAGTTTAACATTTTCGTTCCGTAACTACAAAACTTGATGTGGGATGTTTAAAAGATTTTATTTTTATCAGGTGATTACACAAATATGGGTGCTGCTTTTGGCAGGCCTTGGCTTCGCCGGTCTACTAGACGTGTGGGTAGGTGTTAGTTACTAAATAGGTGCATTTTTTTTTTTTTTTTTTCTTGTGAATGTTTTGTTTATTTCTTCATATTTTTGGTTTACCTCTAATAGCTCTTATGTATATATAGGCAGGGCATGATTTTCCAGTGATATTTTGCCTTGCCGTGGGTGGATCTTTAGTGTCCTACATATATTCGGCTCCACCATTGAAGGTATGAAAATCATTTTGCAACTGGCAAAAATATAGACTTTTTTTTTTCAATTTCGACAAAAAAAAATAAAAATATTTTTCTATGTGTTGCAGCTCAAACAAAATGGATGGATTGGAAATTTTGCCCTTGGAGCAAGCTATATAAGTTTGCCTTGGTAATTCTTCGAACTCATTTATATAGTACCGAATTTGCTTGGATAATCCTATATATTAAAAACGATTGATTAAAAGGTAAACTGCTCCTGGAATATCAAATTTTTGGTGGAATTTGGTTTATATTTTCTGAATAATAGCTTATTTATGAATTTAAAATTCAGACTTGGACCTTATTCAAAATTATAGGTGGGCTGGTCAAGCATTGTTTGGAACTCTCACACCTGATATCATTGTTCTAACACTGCTTTACAGTATGGCTGGTGTATGTAATTCCTTTTTTTTAACTTATTTTTTCCTCTTTAATTGCTGCGTATAATTAATATGTAATTTACATTTCTGCGTATTATGATTTAGCTGGGAATAGCAATTGTAAATGACTTCAAAAGTATAGAAGGGGACCGGAAAATGGGACTACAGGTAACTTGTAACATTCGGTTTCATAATAATTTTGGAAAAAAAAAAACTGTGTGAATTTTGCTCGTTTAACTTCTTTACAGTCACTACCGGTGGCTTTTGGGGCTGAGACTGCAAAATGGATATGTGTCGGTGCTATCGACGTAACTCAGATATCTGTGGCGGGTGAGTCGATTTATATGCTCTGTATAACAATTGTATAACAATTGACTTCCGGAACATATAAATCTAATCATATAAGCAAACTTTTCATCTATAAGTCATAAGCTATAAGTTCAAAAATCACTTATAAACTATAATCCAATTTATCAGATTTATCAAACATAGCCTAAGATTATTTTTTAAGAAAGAAAAACAATTTATCGATTGTTAAGTCGACTTATAATAGGAAGTCGGGTCAGTCAAACGTTTTTACATTGTAGAAGCAATTTTTTTGATTGATTGTTTATAGATAGTGTATACGGTGATGGTCCCATCACATTTGTATATATTCTTGAAACACGAAATGCGACTATCTTACTTGTTTTCCTTTCCCAAATTTATAATCCGAAAAAATAAATAAAATATAAAAAATCTACCATCTGCAGTAAATTCCCTACCAGGCAAATTATGTTTTTGCAGGCTATCTTCTAGGATCAGGGAAGCCGTATTACGCTCTCGCACTTTTAGGATTAATCGCTCCACAAATCTTTTTCCAGGTAAAATAAATCGCTCTCTCTCTCTCTCTCTCTGACTAAGCTCAAAATGTGTAATTCTGAATAAAATTATGCGTCTAGAAGTTGTAAAGATGGACCTTTTTTTTCCCCTTTTGGGGGCTTGATTAGCAACAACTAGACGTCGAGAACATGATACTAAGACAATTTTTGGTAAACAAATAACTAGTATATAACTTATTTAGTTAGCTTATAAGTTTCTTGTATTTAAATAAGTTTTGTTTGGTATGCCGAGTTTTTTAAAAAGCTCAAGCATATGTAATAAGCTTGGGTAGTTTTTCGAATAAGCTCGTTGAAATTATTTCAGCTACCTCTTCAACTATAATCATAAGCTATATCAGAAATCGCTTATAAGCTATAAGCTAGTTTATCAGCTAGTTTTACCAAACATAGCCTAAGGTTTTAGTATTTTCTTAACACTGAAATTTAAGGTTTACTTAAATGTATGCCAACTCCATTTTAATACACTCTCAGACTTTTTAGACAACTGCGTAAAAACATTAATCCAATAAGTAGCTAGCCACATTTAGGTGTTACATTATGTGTTTATTTACTTTCTTATTGACTATACTAAGTCACATTTATGCCTTTCATGCAGTTCAAGTACTTCCTCAAAGATCCCGTCAAATATGACGTCAAATATCAGGTACATTTTATGTCTTAAACGCCAAATGTATATAATAACACTAGTGCTAGCTCATGATTAATAAAACTTTCAAGCAGATTTCCCCTTTTTTTCCCTTTTCTTTTCATATTTGATTTTATACACAAAAATCGCGTGTTCTTAAACTTCATCTGTTTTTTTTTTTTTTTTGTTTTTTACGGGTAGTTAGTTCTTATTTTACCATCTCCATATTCATTTTCAGGCTAGTGCTCAACCGTTTCTGATACTCGGTCTATTAGTCACTGCCTTAGCAACAAGCCATTGATCATCATGTGAAGACAATTCAGAAAAAATCGATGGGAAAATCTGTAAGTGTCGAAAATCGATGGAAATTATTCTTCGCTGATTGGTGAATTCTGCTTGTGCAGCATTATCAGCTTTCAACTAACCTTTGTTGTGGTATAGGACATAATCATGTCTTTGTAATGTAATATGCTGTTTTCAATTTGTTGGTTGATATTTGATGAGAAACAGATGAGCTGTGTAGAGGTTTTTATGATCCTTTTTGCTGGAGAAATCCTGTGATGTTTTTGACGCTTTTAAACTATATATAAATCAGCTCAATATTTTGATTTGTCTTTCTTGAGCACTTTTCTTTTAGTGGTGGAATTCTTGTTTATGTTGTTTTTAAAGCAAAATATTGTTATAACTATATTTGTTTGAAAATTTATATATGTCTCAAGTTTATGTCTTTTTAAACTAATATATACATACTAGTGTGCACACACGTACATGGGTGTTTGAAAAAAAAAAAAATATAACAAATATTTACATAGATAAATAGATAAATCTACAACAAAGTGTATGACTAATAGGGTGATAACTATTTAAAATGACATGTATTCTTACCCTCAAATTGACAAAAAAAGATAGTATTTTAAGACAAAATGGTTGGTTATATTATGACCTTTTTATAAATTGTACAAAATCACGACTTTTCCACTTTGCCGCATAATATCATGACATTTTATGCGAAATGATCAATGTCAAAAATTGGTCATGGGGCTTAAACCTTTTATGTTATAACCTAAAATTCAAAGAGTAATGCTATAGGTATATAATGTTGTACATAGAGGTGTACATAACACTCACATTGAGTGTGATCCACTAAAATTAAAAAATCAAGTGGACCTCACTCCATGTGAGTGTTATGTACATCTTTATGTACATTTATCATGTACATGTAGCATTTTTCTAATTCAAAATATGAACTGTAAAACTTTGTTTGACATGTAAATACGCATCGATTTTAGAAAGAGGATGTTTAGCCAATTTGTTCATGTCTGAAAATTGGGGGAAGTGGGGAAGAGATTCAGAGGTATTTATACATTGGATCGCTGCATATTTACGGGAAATGCTACAGTCCCGTTACGAAACTATTTCGTCGGGATTTCTAACCGTTAGATCATTATGTAACCGTCGTGGATAGTTGATCTAACGGTCACAAACTTCGACGGAATGGTTCCGTAACGGTACCGTAGAATCTCCCGCATATTTACATTATGCTTATATAAAAATGATTACTATGTTTAATTAACTAATTAATTATCCATCATTGTTAAGTGAATATATGCCTAGGCCACCTAATAATCACTACTTAAGGAGTGTACACTCTCTCCTAAAATTACAGCCCAACTGGGCCCATCATCAAATGGACCTGAAAAAAAAAAAAAAAAAAAAATTGACACAGAGGAAAAAATCAAATGAAAATCCTCCTCACTCACCGGGCCACCGTATAACAAAAAAATATTCATACTTTCAGTCTTTAGTTGTCACCTCCCATTCATGACGGCCACAGGCATTTTCCCCTAAATTTTCACCGCCGACGACGCCGTTTGGCCTGAAAAACCCTCTCCGATGGCCGCCGACAAAACGCAGAAGGCCGAGACCTCGATTCCGCCGTACATGAAGGCGCTTTCCGGATCCCTAGGCGGCATAGTCGAGGCCAGCTGCCTTCAGCCCATCGACGTCATCAAGACGCGGCTCCAGCTCGACCGCACGGGCTCGTACAGAGGTATAATCCACTGCGGCACCACCATCTACAGGAGCGAGGGCGTGCGGGCGCTGTGGAAAGGTCTGACGCCCTTCGCGACGCATCTGACGCTCAAATACGCGCTACGGATGGGTTCCAATGCGGTCCTGCAGTCCGCTTTCAAGGACTCGCAGACGGGAAAACTGAGTCAGCACGGCCGGATTTTGTCTGGTTTTGGTGCGGGTGTGCTTGAAGCTCTTGTCATTGTCACCCCATTTGAGGTGACTCAGCTGGTTTTACCTTAGTTTTGTCTTAGTTTTGTTTTGGAAGTAATTACTGTTGATTTATCATTTACATTGACGTAATCGATCAAATTTACATGGAGATTAGTTTGTTGCTACTTGATGATAGATTTATTTGCGTGCATTGTGATGCTTAGCTTAGCATAAAGATGGAATCAGTTTTGCGTGTAGGATTGAGGTAAAGCTAATTGCAGCATGTGTTTCTGAATTTCTCGAGGGGCTAACGAGTAACTCATGAATTATATTGATCATGGATTTTGGCAGTTGTTTTGTGTGATTGCTCTGTGTTTATAGTGCTATTGTGAGTGAAATCATGAGTATGTGTTATTATCCTGGGATCCATTTATCATGTCTAATCTTGTATGATTGTATCTTGGACAATGATAGATGTTCTCTTATTAAGATATTATGCAAATTAATATAGACAGTTGATGGCTACTTTTAAACTGGCTGTAGCCTTGTAGGTGAAACTCTAGCTCTTACACTTGCTTTCATTAATAACTTCACCTCTTTGAGTCTTGAGTATTACTTCATGTGTTATGATGGCCTTCTTGTGTTGTGCAAATTATTATGTGCTATATCTTGGCATAAATTGCAATGTCACATACATAACCTGTGTGCTGCTTAAGAGCAGTTAAAGATAAGTATTTCCCTTCTGATTCATTTTTTCTTTAATTGTTCTTTAGCTTTCTGCTTAGTAGCATTGGCCAGATTAGTTAGGATTAAGGCTACAAACGAGTCGAGTCGAGCATGGACCTTGTCGAGCGCAGACTAAACTTTTTTTCTTTACTGCTCGAGCTCGACGAGCTATGTAAAATGCTGCTCCACTCGACTCGTTAAGAAAATAAGAATGCCTGAGCTTGACCCGATGCTCGACATGGCTCGAGTTGACTCGAAATTTGACAACTAAATTTTAAATAAATGTAAATGTATTATTTTTAATCTAACAAATTTGGCTTCGGTGTTCTAATATTGATGATTAAACTATTTATGTATGTAAATAAAAAGTCGAGCGGCTCGTTGAGCTTACAAGCCTCTTGAAGTGATGCTCGAGGCTCAACTCGTTTGCTCGATTGAACTGCTCGAGCTCGACTCGTTTGCAGTCCTGGTTAGGATTTTCATCTGGACAATAGTTGCTAGCCCAAAAATCACCTAGGACCATAGCTTGATGAACTTGTCATCATCAATCAATGCAGGTGGTGAAAATCAGACTTCAACAGCAAAGAGGATTAAGCCCCGAGCTCCTCAAGTACAAAGGCCCAGTACATTGCGCCCGTATGATTATCCGGGAAGAAGGCCTGCTTGGTTTGTGGGCCGGGGCTGCCCCAACTGTGATGCGCAACGGGACTAACCAGGCTGCAATGTTCACAGCCAAAAACGCGTTCGACGGTTTTCTGTGGGACAAACACGAAGGGGATGGGAAAGTACTCCAGCCCTGGCAATCCATGATATCGGGCTTTCTTGCTGGGACTGCAGGCCCAATGTGCACAGGCCCATTTGATGTCGTGAAGACGAGGCTAATGGCCCAGAGCCGCTCGGGTGGTGAGATGAAGTACCGAGGCATGTTTCATGCTATTGGGACTATTTATGAGGAAGAAGGGATTCGGGCTCTGTGGAAAGGACTGTTGCCTCGGCTGATGAGGATACCGCCAGGCCAGGCCATTATGTGGGCCGTGGCTGATCAAGTTATGGGCTTTTATGAGAGGAGGTATTTGAGCAATGCACCACCCTTGTAGCGTCTCGATTGTCTGGTGATATTTTTTCCAGTTTGATTTATATTCTTTTCGGGGAGATGTTACGATTTTTTTACTGGTTCTTGAGTTAGGTGCTGTGTTGTTAGCATTAATGAATTAGACTACAAGTGTAGAAAGGTTGGCATTATTGAAGTAGTAGTTAATGCTGGCTATTTTGGACTCTAATTTTGGTTCTGATTTTACGATGTTCTTTGCATTTGGACATTTTTTTTCGATTCAATAAATTCGGTCGATTTTGAGTCTTGAGAGAGTACATTAGGGAATGAGATTTTCTGCTTTACTTTAATACGTTATTTCGTGTTTCATTTCATTGGATGAACGACACCTGTATTTTTTTGTCTTGAGGGATTCAATAAATTCGGTCGATTTTGAGTCTTGAGAGAGTACATTAGGGAATGAGATTTTCTGCTTTACTTTAATACGTTATTTCGTGTTTCATTTCATTGGATGAACGACACCTGTATCTTTTAGTCTTGAGGGATTCAATAAATTCGGTCGATTTTGAGTCTTGAGAGAGTACATTAGGGAATGAGATTTTCTGCTTTACTTTAATACGTTATTTCGTGTTTCATTTCATTGGATGAACGACACCTGTATTTTTTAGTCTTGAGGGAGTACATTAGGGAATGAGATTTTCTGCTTTACTTTTAATATGTTACTAGTACAATACCCGTGCGATGCACGGGGTTATTATCTCCGTCCCTTTTAAAAAGCAACTTTCAGTTAAAATTCAAAGTACTTACTAAAGGAAAGATCATGTCATTAATAATTAACAAATTAATAAGTATAATGAAATAAAATCTATATATTATTGAACATTGCCTTATATAAAACGTTGGCACGTCATCGTCGCCACAAATTAGGATTTTCAAACCATTTCTGTTTGTGATACGGGAGACAACAACATACACTGGCTATGACAAATCACTGGTTTCTTAAGAAATAAGCCCACATACAAATGATTGTCCATGCTCTTATTTATAGTCATGACATAAGAAACCATAATGGGAAACTATCAATGTTGGAACTTAAAATGAATTCTACCATTATAAGGAGTTATAGCCACTCTTGGAATCAACACTTTATCACCTGCGCGATAGCCAGTGAATATCTTACGCCCGAGAACATGAGTGGAGAACTTTGTCACAACCAATCATGTCTCATTACATAGACCCATAAAGGAGATATAGTTACAAAATGTCAAGTTAAAAAAGAAAGGAGTAGCTTAAGAAATAAGATCATGCTTATCAATGTGACATAATGTTTACAAAAATTAATGGAGTTTGATATGCATCATTTATCAAACCTTGAGATTTTTTCTGCAATATTTAACTCAAAACAATCTGAACAAATTGTGAAATTTGTTGTCAAAAGAAATCCAAAAGTGTATAAATATCTATAAAGTGTGTTACAAAATATATATATATATATATATATATATATATATATATATATATATATATTAAAGGATTTGTTATCAAAATCCGGATTTGTTATCACAATCAAATCAAATTGTGAGTAAATAAAAAAATCTCGAGATTTTTTCTGCAATATTTAACTCTAAACAATCCGAAAAAATTGTGAAATATGTTACCAAAAGAAATCCCAAAGATTATCGGCAATATATTGTGTGTAAATAAAAATAAAGTGTGTTACAAAGAAAATTGTTGTTTTAAAGGGGTTGTTATCAAAATCTGAGATTTGCTATCACAATCCGAGATTTGTTATCACAATCAGATCAAATTTGTTAACAAAATCTAAGATTTGTTATCAAAATAAGATCAAATTTATTACAAAAATTCAATTATATTGGTTGACATGTGGAGCTCATTGATATTGCTTATAATAGTAAGTCAATAATTAATTTTTTATTTTGAAGATTATGTGTCATATCAATGTGACATAATGTTTACCAGAATTAATGGAGTTTGTTACAATTTAATTTGGTAAGGGGTTTTGGATTGATTGAACAAAAAAATATTTTTATTTTGATATGCATCATTCATCAAATATCGAGATTTGTTCTGCAATATTTAACTCCGAGCAATCCAAAAAAATTGTGAAATTTGTTACCAAAAGAAATCCCAATGATTATCGACAATATATTGTGTGTGTATAACTATGACGTGTGTTATAAAAAAAGAGGATACATTAAAAATTTCGTTATCAAAATTCGAGATTTGTTATCACAATCTGAGATTTGTTCTCATAATCAGATCAAATTTGTTAACATAACACGAGATTTGTTATCAAAATAAGATCAAATTTGTTACTAAAATTCGAGATTTGTTATCAAAATTCGACCAAATTTGTTACCAAAATCCGATTAAATTGGTTGACATGTGGAGCTCATTGATAATGCTTATATCAGTAAGTCAACAATTAATCTTTTATTTTGAGGATTATGTGTCATATCAATATGACATAATTTTTACCAAAATTAATAGAGTTTGTTACAATTTAATTTGGTAAGGCTTTTTGGATTAATTGAAAAATAATATTTTTATTTTGTATGTATCATTTAACAAATCTCGAGATTTTTGCTGCAATATTTAACTCCAAACAATCCAAAAAATTGTGAAATAATTATCCATGAATATCTTATGATTGATTTTATAGCTAATTTGCGTTTGAATTTGAATATATATCAAGCCATGAACATAAAATTAAATTTTTTCAGTATTTATCACATGTTTTCATAATTTGAATTTCAAATTGAAAGCTCGTCGCCCATTAAAAAAATCGAAAAAAAATGTATGAATAATAGTATGAATGATATTTTTTGGTGAGATTTTAGTTACTTTTTTAAGTAAATTCTTATTCCTATTATATATTTATAATTTTTTTTTGTTAAAAAAATACAAAATTCAATTAATACCCACGAATTATTTGAACATCTATTGTTAAATGCTTTACAAATTATTTGATTTTGATTTACCCAAATTATTTGATTTTCATTTTGATTTTTGATTGACCAAAATTTTTGGTGGGATATCAATTGATTTTGATCTACCAAAAATTTGTTTATTTGTAGTAGATAAGTAGATAAAATACGTTTTTAATATACTTGTAGTACAAAAATAAAATAATTTTGGTAACTACATTTGATTATTCATGTTCAAATCTCACATTTTTTAATTTTTGAATAATCAAATATGTAGATTTACCAAAATATGTTTTTAATATGTGGATTATGTTTAATTCTCACATATTTTAAATTCAAATCCTTTCCAAAGTTTATGGGATATCAATGATTTCAATTTTCAACCTAAAAATCTGTAAATTCAAAGAGATTCACATGGATTTAGTTAGGAAATAAAAAATGAATCAAATTAGTTACCAAAAAATATGGCTTGTCAATATCCTATCAAATTATCCGGATTTAGTTAGGAAATAGAAAAGGGATTAAATTAGTTACCAAAAAATATGGCTTGTCAATTTCCTATCAAATTATCCAAATTTTATACCATTAATTACGTGTGTATTTTTTGTTATTACTTATAATAGTAAGTCAAAGCATTATTTTTTATAGTCAACCTTACTATTCTTGTATTTTTCCAACAACCTCTTTATATTACTATAGATTTCGTGTTTCCTTTCATTGCATGAACCACAAGAACATGAGATTTTGTCCTCTAAATTAGGTTTAGAGGTTATATGCGATTAGTTGGCTCAATGCCTATGACAGAACATAACTTCTTGATACACGGCCTCATTTTTTTTTTTT
>CACSLK010030184.1:4193757-4224189 GCA_902706635.1 Striga hermonthica | reverse complement strand
TTTTTTTTTTGTTCTTCGATTTTTCTTTTCCTGTACTCGTAATATGTTTCTGATAATGGTTAGAGCGGTGTGTTTGTGTAATGGCGTGGGTGAAATCTTATCTGTTGGGCTTCTTCCTTGTGTTTATTACTAAATGTTCTGGACAACTTATGACTTTAGTGATTTCTTAAATTCAGAGGCACTACAGTTGGTGCTGTCAGAATGCAAGCCAAAGGCCAAGATTGTTGACCTTTGTGAGAAAGGAGATGCTTTCATCCGTGAGTGAGTAATCGCATAGCCTTCGCATACTACTGAAATACCTATCTGTAGAGAATATATTTTCTGTTATTTTTTTTTTTATGGTTTTCTTGATTGGTTGTGTGTGTATATCTGCAAATTATGTGTCTCATTAGGCAATCAGGAAACATGTACAAGAATGTCAAGAAGAAGATTGAACGTGGCATTGCATTCCCAACTTGCATTTCTGTGAACAATACAGTCTGCCATTTTTCGCCACTGGCTAGCGACGAGTCCGTGTTGGAAGATGGAGATATTGTGAAAATGTAAGATTTTTCACGATGTGGATACTTATGAGCAAACTTTACCTCATGAGCTGTTATGTTATGGCTTAGATATTACTGAGTGACTTTTTTTTGTCTGCAGTGATATGGGGTGTCATATAGATGGGTTTATTGCTGTAGTTGGCCACACCCATGTGATTCAGCAAGGACCAGTGACCGGCAGGGTAGCTGATGTTATTGCTGCTGCCAATACAGCTGCTGAGGTTGCTTTAAGGCTTGTTAGGCCAGGGAAGAAGGTATTTATATATTATATATATTTTTATCTCGGTGCTTCCTTTGAAGGTTCATGTGGTTTTTGACTTGGAATAAATGCACTTTTGCTAATTTGGTAGATGCGCACATATTTTTCCATTGTTGAATATGAGTTTTTTTTTTTCTTTTTTCTTTTTGTGTTGATTCTCTTGTTTTTCTTTTAATATACGCGGCAATTAAGTTTCCCTGAGCAGCTGAGCTGTAATGTGCAGTTAGTGGGCCCTTGTTTCCCTAAGTGATGAACACTTTTCTGCAAGCTAAAGGTCTAGCTCCTGATGATGCTATTGTCATAGTTACGCTGATAAGGGATTTTGACGTAGTGAAAGCGAAACGAAAGGGATAAATCAAGAGAAAGACTGTCAAATATCTTTATTAATCAAATTCAACCGATTGAAACACAAGAGAATAAGAGTCTTTAGATAGAACTCCTAAAAAGCCCTAATCATGTCAAGCAAAGGATAATTAAATATCTTTCCTACCAAATAAAGGACTAGAATAATCAATTAACTTTACTAACAGATCTAGGATTAAAATATTAACAATAAATAATTGAAGAAGATCCTAAAGATCATGCCCTCATCTCCATCAGATTCTATGTCTTGCTATTTGACTATATATTGCTCTCTAGCATAGTTCTGCTTTGGAAGCTGTAATTTTTGGAAGTTCAGTCTCAGTTGTTTCAACTGTCTCTTCTGAAAGGCTCGACACTAGATAAATGCCTCCTTAGAAAAATAGATGCCATAAATGTTGGAGTTCAGGCGGCTCGTGACATGGCATGCAGCTCGTGACATGGCATGGTCGTTATAACTGTTGCACTACATGGCGTGGCTCTTTTATTTTTAAGTTTTCCTTTTGTGAAGAACGAGTGTAGCGCTTATTTTAGTTGGTTTGTTACATTTTATTTGTAAATCATAGTAAGCAAACGACGTCGTCTCCTTTATGAATTCTCTTTCATCGTGTTGCATGTGACTGTATATATACAGTCACGTTGTACGTACTCTGTGATTCAAGAGTTTCCGAGCTAAGAAGAAAAATGGTTGCCCCAAAACATTCTCTAGTTTGGTAGGAATTTAACAATAAATGATAGAAACTTTGACGACCTCTTTCCCATGCTGGCTAAAAGGGTTTAAGTGGTCAGATTTACCATCTTTTGTCGGAATCTTCCATTTTGTTATATTTATTATATTTTTGTTGCAGTCTTCAACTTATATGTGTTAGCTACCATTAATACGAGACATTGTTACCAATAATAGATATTGGAAAATGGCAACATGCCGAAATCTCGCCATGGCGCTCTGTGGCACCACCACAATCACCAATCACCGTCCTTTACAAATTTCTAATTGTGGCTTGACAGAAATTCGTTGCACCATACCACCATGGCGAAAATTTGATAACACAATCCAAAAGATTGATACCATATTTAATTCTGGATGACTGATTCTCTGATGCTATGTTTGGATGATTGATTGTCTACGGCTATGTTTGGTAAACCTAGCTAATAAGCTAGCTTAAAGCTTCTAATTGAATTTCTAGCTTATAGCTTTTAAGTGAATTTCTAGCTTATATAGCTTTTAAGTGAATTTCAGCTGATAGTTTATGGCTATGGCTGAAAAACTAGCTTATATGATAAAAGTGTTTGGTAAAATTTGTTGATAAGTTAGTTGATATAAAAATTTCAATGGGGCTTATTTGAAAGCTACCCAAGGAAGTTTATTTAAAAGTGTTTGGTAGGAAGCTCGTCCTACCAAACCGAGCTTATTTATAAGCTAATCAAATAAGCAATAAGCTAGCTTATATGCTTACCAAGCATAACTTAAATGATGACGATAGTTATGAGAGATGGATCTTGCATCCAACGAAGTTCGTCCTAGTCATAGTTAAACTGATGGAGAATCGTATTTGCCCTTTATTTATGTCTATCGACTGCAAGTCCTCTTATCATAGTCTAGTTTCTGACTTTCTGGTAGCAGTTGTAATGTCCTATGCCCGTTCACTCATGTTCTAATTCAGTAAATGTTGTGTAAAGTCTCAGTCATTTTACTAAATCTTTTATCTTCATATGTATCTTAGCACCTTTTGGCCTCCTTCCCATGTTATATTGATTGCAATATTCGGGACTGATTCAAGTGCTGTCTGTCTTGGCAGTTTCCTAAATAGCAATTATATTTTTTTAGTAAACATTATTTAGTGACTAGATAAGTCACTAGCATCAATTATGTATGTTCAGAAGTTTGTGGAGATCCATTTAGTTCAGTTGAGTTTGCCTTGTATCTGCGACACTTTATTGGTTATATCGATATGTATTTTCTCAAAATAGTTCTGATCTTCTGTTTATTTCTTGCTCTTAATGATAGAATAAAGACGTCACCGAGGCAATCCAGAAAGTTGCTGCTGCTTATGACTGCAAGATTGTTGAAGGAGTACTTAGTCATCAAATGAAACAATTTGTGATTGATGGTAACAAGGTTGTCTTAAGTGTCTCGTCACCTGAGACGAGAGTTGATGAGGCCGAGTTTGAGGAAAACGAGGTGTATTCCATCGACATTGTTACAAGTACTGGTGAAGGCAAGGTAGTTAAAAATTGCAAGATGTTTATCACATTTTATTTTACTTTTTCTGCTTGAATTTTTATGATGGAGCTTTTTGTGGAACTTGCAGCCAAAGCTGTTGGATGAGAAACAAACAACTATTTATAAAAGGGCTGTTGACAAGAGTTATCACTTAAAGATGAAAGCATCTCGATTCATATTTAGTGAGATAAGCCAGAATTTCCCAATCATGCCATTTTCGGCGAGGTTAGTAGTGTGTTATTAGTTATAACCTATGAAGTTTCGTGCAGTTCGAGTGCCTGTAATATTACTGTTCATTTTCCCCAATCAAACTGAAGATAAAGATTTGGTCTACCATGTATTGCAGGGCATTGGAAGAGAAGCGTGCTCGTTTGGGCCTTGTAGAATGTGTAAATCATGATCTTCTACAACCATATCCTGTCCTTCATGAGAAGCCTGGTATGAATCACAGATTGACCCAAGTATCCGCGCTTTTTTATATCTTCTCATATATTTTGGTTGCTTGATGGCTTTTATATGCAGGTGACCTAGTTGCCCATATCAAGTTCACTGTTTTGCTAATGCCAAATGGGTCGGATCGAGTCACTTCTCATCCTCTACAAGAACTGCAACCCACAAAAACAGTAGACGATCCTGAGGTTAAAGCGTGGTTATCATTGCCCATAAAGTCTAAGAAGAAAGGTGGAGGCAAGAAGAAGAAAGGTCGTTTGGAAATATAGTCTCTCGATTTTTAAAGTTTTTGTCCATGAATTCATTATAATCCATATTTCTCTACCATTTTGCAAAATACTTGTCCATAATGTCATTTTTTATGATTTTTGCAGGTAAGAAAGCGGACAAGGGTGAAGATACGGCTGATGCTGAGCCAGTGAACGAGACTGTCAATGGGGAAACTGCCTAAGAATTCAATATATCTTTTCTTTAGTTTTTGTATTGTCTCTTCTAAACATGGTGGCATACATTGTAGTTGCTTGCCGTTTAGTCGAATGTGGGCCCTCTCTAAATACTAGCAAATGTGTCTGTACTTTCTACTCTACTTCGGGTCGGGCCTTAATTTTTTTCAATAGAAATAGATGTCAAAGTAATTTGAAAAGTATCACTTGTGTTTTTGACACTTTGCCCTTTTTCACTGATGCTCACAACTGTTTTCATGCGTGCTATATTATCTGCATATTAAAATGAATTTTTCGGTCAATATGGTTATTACAAATGATTTCAGTTGTGTTGATTATTTTCTGCTCTCGATGTCTCATGTCGACTATAAGCTGAATTGTTTTGCCTTTAAATAAGATAAGGTGGTTAAAATAAGATTGTCGAATGATGATCTAACATGTTAAAATCAACATCTAAGATGTATCTGAGGGTAGGAAGGTTAGTTCTAAGGTTTTATGGTTTACCTTGAACAAATTGGTTCAATAGCTTGTAAATGATGGGTTTAACTGATTAAGATCTATTGGTATAGATGTCCGATTGTGTGGAGGTTATTTCTCAGGATCTTACAATCTTTCGACCAATATCAATTCACAAATGGCTAATTCGAATTTACGCAATCTAACGAGCTTGTTTTTATAGAGTTCGTCTCCCACACAAAATCCCTTTTGCTCGGAATCCAAAAGATCCCAACAATCCAACGGAAGAGATTCATTGCAAGGAGGTTCATTGCAAGTAGCGCTGTTAAGAGGTTCATTGCAAGTAGATACCGAACCAAACTTCTCGCGCACAAAGGTCATTCGTGCTCGTTTGTATTTGATAACTCATTCGTTTAGCCATCGATCCAATCTCGGACGTGAAATTATGCTAATTTAGTTGTCGAACGAACACGTACAAGTTCACGAACTAAACGATCGTTTGTGGACGAAAAAAGTATTTTTTAATTTTATATTTATATATAGTATGTACATATAAAATATAATATATTTATATATATATTTAATATTAAATAAAATAACTTTTAAGGTATTAAAATAAAAGTAAAAAAAATCAACAAACACGAACACGAACTTGTCGAACAATTCGAACAGTTCACAACAGGTTCGACTATATAAACAAATGAACACAAACTTGTCGAACCATTAAACGAACAAACATGTTCAAAAATTAGTCGAACTGGAGCTCGAAAATCTTAAGCTCAACTCGGTTCGATTCGATAATAGCCCTAACTGCAGGTAAGTTTGAACTGTATAAATCATTGCAACATATAAGTGAAAGACCAAGTGACTCAGGATTGAACATTTGCTTCCTCGTTTGTTCTGTATATTGCGTACGAAAAGCAAAATCACAGGCAACCTCAAAAATTACAAGGCTAACTTTTCTCATAAATTACAATGCACCTAAGGTTCCAATACCCAAACCCTTTCTTAGGTCATGTTTTTTTCAATGTAACGGCGATAACATCAATTTCTCGCAGTTTTGTTCTGAGGTAAGCCTCTCAAACTCACCCTCATGCCCCATAAAACTATTGACATGAAAGGTTCACACTATTTACAGTGTGGTGGTAATGAACACGCTGTCGACAAAAATTACCAAAAAAACCAAGGAACAGAGAGTGGCGCCTCGGATATCAAATAAGAAGTAAACCAACAAAAGAATCTCGTGTAGTGCATGTCTCACAAAGCCAAAGAATCTTCATTTCTCCTGTAAAAGAGTATATAACTGAGAAATCAGGCATAAAATGTGCTTCTTCTCTTTTTACATATGATGAAAATTAAAGCATGTACTAAATAATGAATGAACTAAATATTCATTATGTGCTTATTTAATTTAAATATAACAAATATGCACTATGGATGAAGTAAATATGCATTTCGTATGAACAAAATATGCATAATGAATGAACTAAGCTCATGACAGTCGCGTGGACCAGCAAAAATTTACCAAAAACATGGAAGCTCACAAAGGTTCGCGGGAAATTTAAGAGGTACCCTCAGAACACAAAAAACGTATTTCCAACTGGAAGTTTGGCGAGCCACGTGTAGCCTTATGGCATGTGTAACGCTTGTTTCAGTTGAGCAAATGCAGAAGGATGCATTTTGGACATGGCATTGTTAAACAATTCTCCATGGAGGGCTGCACAAGTCTGCAGATTGTCCCTCAGTAAATTTTCCAATGAGATTTGGTTTATCGGGTCACAGAGCTTGATCTGCAGAATGTTAATGAAAAGAATGTTAACTTCATGAATAAAAATATGATTGTCTAGGTCTGTAAAAGAGCCGAGCCTGAAATGAAACTCGAGCTCGCCTCGTTTATCACTAATAACGAGTTGAGTCGAGTTCTAGCCGATTTTGAGCTGAATATTGAAAATTCTATAAAAAAATCTTGTTTCGAGCCTTAACGAGTATTATCGAGCCGAGCAGAGCTCGACTCGTTAACCAAACGAATATATGATTGTGTAGGTCTGTAAAAGAGCCGAGCCTGAAATGAAACTCGAGCTCGCCTCGTTTATCACTAATAACGAGTCGAGTCGAGTTCTAGCCGATTTTGAGCTGAATATTGAAAATTATATAAAAAATCTCGTTTCGAGCCTTAACGAGTCTAATCGAGCCGAGCAGAGCTCGACTCGTTAACCAAACGAGCTTTAAATGAGCTCGAGCTCGATTCGTTTATCGAACGAGCTGAGCCAAACTCGAGCCGAGATCGAGCCAACCGAGCTTGATCCGAGCCGAGCCAAGGATTATTAAATTAACAGCACTATGATTGTGCAAACAACAAGTCAAAACGTGGTGAAACTGAAGTGTACCTGTCTCTTCCTGAACTCTTTGCCCGGTACCGGCTGGCTAGAGTGCATACTGTCACTACTGTTTCGGAACAAGCAAAAGTTACTGTAAGATAATGGAAACTAATGGAGTGTCCTTATTTCGGAAAATGGGGACTCGGGTTTCACGTGGTTACAGAAAATTGCATTTCAAGATTTCAAATACTCCTCTCTTAAAACGATATGAGCAATACCCTTGAGTTTGGAAGTAATAAGATACTCTGCTCTTGAGAGTGCAATTTGTAAAAGATGGGTATTTGAAATTTTAAAAACATAAATGTTGTTAAACCCTAGAGTTGGCTCTGGTTGCTGCAAGCGCTCAACACAGTTATTCATAAAATCAAGCATGTATTAACATTAAGTCATAATTTCATTCAGTTCAAACCTTGATTCTTCTTCAGTCAGGTCCTCACTTGCACCCAATATTACGCTTGTGCATACACTACCAGATTCGGGGAAAACAGCACATCAAAATTGTGTAAAACCAACTGAACAAGATGAGAGAAAATAAAGACTACGCTGATGAAAATACCTTAGAATCTGATCAAGTTTATCAAGTACTTGATGCATCCTCAATGTTAAAATTATGGAGAGGGCCAAAGCAAATATCTTTCTTTGTGTGGACAAGACATTGTCCACCTGCAATCACATGATACATATAATAAAGGAAATAACTGTGTATGAACATGGGCAATGCATACGGCAGAAACTGAATAGCAGTCTGAAAATGTGAAAGATAAACAAGTATAGAATATATCGAGGAACTTGAAGTGATCATTTTTGTTCTGACAGCATAAGGAATTTAAGGGGGTGCTTCCATACAAACAAACCCAATTCATAATCAAAATTTAATTCAACCCCACTATCATCAATATTATAAATATAATTAAATAATACCAATCAATCATTCTTATTTCTTATACATCACATTAAATTTAATTCACTATTCATATACTCACCTAATTTTACTCACATCATCTCTCCTACTTTTACATCAAATCAACTTTCATTATTTTATTTTAAATATAATTTTAATATAAACTCAAAATCCCACTAACAACTAACCATACCACCTTTTTTCCAAATTAACTCTGGTTAACCAAAAAAACACGTTTTGAGCGGATATATTTATATACAAGCACGCCCTAAACATCCAGAGCTCACCTTATCAAGCCATACATCAACCAGGCACAGAAGAATGTTTTCCTCATTCGAGAATCCAGCTGTCTGGAGATATGCTAACAGTGATGGTCCGGTTGTCAGCTGTGCAAGATAATTGGTATTCATGACCAAAATCCTCGCAAGAATGGCTGCAGTGGATGTTTTTACAGCGGTCTTGCAAGGATCGCGATCGTCTCCGCCACTCAGGCATATGACAATTAATTTCTACAAAAAATTTGGAAATTTCAAGTATCATAAATTCATCGTAGAAATTGTGTTATAAGCAGTTCATTTTGATTAATAGTCTTAGAATAGCCAGATATGCATGAAGGTAGTAAAGACAACCAAATAACCTGTATAATGCTGCTGATTAATTGGGGAACTTCAGCCGGGAAACACTGCATGACCAAAGTAGATAAAAGCTAAGAGAAGTACAAATATAACTTGTTCCACAATTCAAATTTAGAATACGAGGACAAAACCGCAAGTGACAATTCAACTTCTAAAATGAAACACACAGTCGTATTGCCCACTGGCCACAGTCAAAAGAATTACTTCAATTTTCTTAACAAATGCATGGTCCACAAATGTCCGCTTATAATAACTATCGATCTTCCACTTAAAGCTTAAAGCTTTTACTTCAAAAACTGAGTCTGGAATCAACTACCTGAATTAAAACATCGACAAGAGGAAGAATCGAAAGCAGCCCTCTGTCGTTGACATTACCAACAACCAAATCAAGAACTTTGGCAAGTGTTGTTGCATGCATATTGAGGAATTCAACACCGCCAAGAACAATATAGCCTTCAATAATGTTGGAAGCCACCTTCAAGTGACTAAAACTTCTTTCCAAGATTTCCACCAGACACGGGAAATAACCCAACAGCGGAGGAGAAATTGAGGTGGCGTGAGAAAGAGTAACTTCCCATAGCTGCATGAGATCACACACACACACACACACACACACAAAAATTAAGATATTAAGATAGTAATGGAAAATCAATGATGCTTACGGACAACTACAAACCTGCATGCTGTCTTCCAGAAGCTCGTCAGGGCTATTTGCATTTAGCACACTTTGTAAGATGGGCATCAAGAGGTTGTAACAGATGGGTGACTGATAACCAAGTGCTGCTACAAAGTTTTTTAGGGCTGTGAGAAGCTGAATCTGCAGAAGGCTTTCACCAGAAGATTCTTCCCACGCCTGTGAACATGTAGAAATATGAAAATGGTAGCAAATTAGAAAGAAAGAGCGGAACATATACAAAAATGTCAACCAGCAATTCTATTTAGTCGTGCCACTTTCATCTTTTATTATTTAAAAAAAAAGGCAAGAGAAATCCAAACCCGAAAAAAGACTGAATACTTAATTCGACATGATAATAGTCTCCTAATTTTTGGATCAACAAAAATTAGCACCATTTTTCTTTCAGTGGATAGAACAGAGTCCTCAACAGAAGATCAAGCATTTAGAAAAGTAAGAAAGTCTAAATGTAGTACCTTCTGGAAGAATTGCACCAACTTGTTTGCATAAGGAATAACTTCATTGATGCGTGCTATGAGACCCGATATTGTATTTAGCACTTGAACCTGAAGTAAGATATAAATAAAATATCCAATACACATTATTTAAGATAATGTACAAAAAATATTTTATAGGATTATACTACACTATCATCACCACATTTAGTTCATAAAAAACATATATGATGCCAAATACCGAATACACCATTACACCCCTATGTTAAACTAGGTATAGTAGCAGAGTAAGAAACATTGTACTTTCAATCAGACATATGAAGCAGAATGAATGTAATTCTGACAGCACAGACAGTGACTGTATATCCCATTATTTTTTTCATACCTATCAACTGAACAGATTAGCATGTGGAGGGAGGGAGGGAGAGAGAGAGAGGGAGGGAGAGAGAGAGAGAGAGAGAGAGAGAGAGAGAGAGAGAGAGAGAGAGTTGTCAACAAATATGACATCAAGATGACAATAGAGGACTTACATGTATCACTTGTGTAAAGTGTTAACAAGGGAAACTAACTTACTTTTGAATCGAACTCTTGAACTTCTTCCACCAATTTAAAACATAGATCCCAGCACAGTGGAAGAAGATCTGAGAAATCCTTTTCGGAGAAATTTGCATCTTCGATGTGGAAATAAAGAGACCTTGATGCTGCCAACTGATGGAGAAATAAATTTAACAAAAAAATGATAAACAAACTGAAACCATGCAAATCTAGGTCAGAAATAGAATGAATCATACCTTAACACACAAGTCTTTCTCCTGAAGTAATTTTATCAAAGCACAATACACTGGTCGTCTAGTGTCATCTTTAATCTGTACATGGAGCAAAAATTAAGGACCAGTTGTGATTTTTTAGAAGTAGTATAAAGAAGAGTGATCATATCATCCAAATATTGACATAGTTAGAATATGTAGATTTCCTACTTAACCCATCCCATATTACATGCAACGGAGAACATAAAAAATCGATGCTAAAATTCGCATAGGCTGTCAAGTGCATTAGTTTTGGAAGTGAGACAGATGGTTGATAGAAAATTTTTAACTATGATCTTACTATTGCATTCACTACTTTTTGAACATCAATAACTACACCTACATTTATGCAAATGGCGGGTTCACTAAAAGTAAGCGCTACAAATCACCATTCCCAATGTTGAAAATACAAATGATACCAGTCTACAAGTGATTTTCAAATGATTTTCACTGTGCTAAGTAGAAGTGAATCACTAGAAAAACACAAGCACAAGACTTTTCAAATATACAAGTATTTGTTTACTGATACCAGTCTCATTTAAACGAACCTTTAAAATTAACGTGCGAAAATTCAAAGCAGAGAAGGCCAAGAAGAAATATATAAATAACTAGTTAGCTTGTTACATGATAAAAAACGCGACGAGTATACCTCTGAAACCCATTGCCCTAATATCAACGCAACTTTCCTGTGGATGAGGAACATGTTTGGATGATCATTCGAGAGCTCAACAGATAATGCGCCATTGAACCTACATGAGTGTCCAAAATGCTCATAACTTCATCCAAAACTAATATGTCAGAAAGTGAGTAAGAAGTATTTGGCTCTGAACACGCAATGAAGACATGGCAAACAGGAGTATTATCATATAACAGAACAAATTGAAAAAGCCACATTTAAAAACAGACTATGGATAAGACTATCAAGAAGAATTAACAAAGAACTCTGCAAAGAATGTCAGGAAAGTGATTACTGGTCAGGAGACATACATCCTTCAGACTAACGATCATAATTGCAACACCTGAATAACATTTTTTATATGCTGGAGTAGCATCATGTTACAGCTTCTGGAAACTAATTGATGACCGACAGTATATCTCCCCCAGCACTTCATAGCTCAGTATGACTACAGAAGTTGCATGGCACTAAATGCATCTTTTTAACATGATTTTTTCCTAGAAGCTTTTCTTTTTAGTTTATGAGTGTGCCTAAAAGTCCCACCAGTCCCCTCCACAATCTTATTTTTCTTAATAGAAATTTAAGAAGCTCATATCATTTTGGAGCGACGTTATATATATGACATATCCACAGCCAGGTGCATGAAGTCATAGTCACAAACACCAAGATTTCTACAGCCAACAGAGTCAACAGGGAAAAGAGTAGAAATACTCAGAGGCCAAGCAGAATATTGGTTTAACAAGAGAACTCACCAGTCTTTAAAGCTCAGATAATTTGAGAGTTCATAAGTGACGTATGCAGCGGCAGTATAAGCAGCATCTTTGAAAAGCAATTCTGGACTGATTTCACTAACAGAAGGACAGCTATTCATTGCTTCTTGAAGAATTGAAACGACGACTGGACCTAGAAGCTACGTCAACGACAACCATCATAAAACACCAGTTCCACAAAAGTACATAAGTCTCATAAAGATCTGTGGAAATTTGCAATGAACATTAAGGAGACCTACTTGGCTGTGATTCTCAAACAAGACGATGTATAATGCTTCAGCACATGGCCTTAATCTTTCCGACCACAAAACAGAATCTTGCTCATGATGAAAAGACTCGGGATTCTGGTACCATTCTTCCACATCTTTTGCAGTTAGGACAAAGTACCTGATTGAAGATGAAAACAGCAATAAGAAATAACAGAAGAAGAACCAAACAAATAAACAAAACCAACACTGATACACACCCAAGAACTCATTCAAAGCACAGAAAAACTAACAATGTTGTTAATCCCACGTCTAAGAGGTCATACAATTCAAGCGATCCAATTTCTGTAATATTGTGTGAGATGTGAAAACTAGACCCTAACATCCCAGAAACTTAAAGAAGAACCCAACCATCAAAATTTAACTGCTCTATCTAAAAAAAAATAATAAAAAAAATCAAATAAATTATTCCAGTTAGACAAGACAATTTTATAATCTTACTATTAAAACACACTGCAAGAATATAGAAAGTTCAAGTACAACACAAAGGCGCTCTAGGAAAATGTCAACCAACCAAAAAGGAACATAAAAATAAACAGAAATTATCAAAAATAATATACAAAAAATGAGGTTCACCTTCTTCAATGAACTACTTACACTTCATGATACACTTACACTACAATTTTTTCATCATAAATACACATCGTAAGACTAGAAAATGGGAGCAGGTATCTATACCCGGCAATACCCATGGTTAAACTCAACCCATCAATCACCTGGTAGTGAAGTGGTATTGAACCAATATAACTTCACAGTTTCATAAAACATGATAACAGGAGTAAGTAAGAAAATATTATCAACCGACAAAAATTATTGTACAACTAACCATAAATACAGTTTACAGGACTGATGTGATAATTGAGAGAAACCTAAATGCTGAAGAAGGCAGTACGCAGTAGCCTTTTCTTTTTCCTGATAAGTGTTAAACTAACCTTTTTATTAAAATATTACACAGTAGAACCACACGATCACTGGGCAGCAGAGAAGATAAAACACCAGCAACTGCATTAGATACATTTTTCTTCATCTCCTGATGTGTAACTTGGTTTTCGCCCATAACACGACCAGTGGAAGATGGCTTGTATTCTTTACATTCTAGGACAGACTTCAACATTGACATACACTGGATCAAGAATTCTTCGAAGGATAATATATCTGGCTCAGGATTTGTTATCTTATTTAAGCAAAAGTCAACGACATTCCAAAGGACGCTCTGGTCACCAAATGAATAAGGATGCCTGTTCTGAGTTGCTATTAAAATCTTCAATAATTTAGTGCATGCTTTCTTCAGGAATTCCCAGAATTTAGGGTGTGTCTCTCGAAACGATGAATCTGCATAAATTGTGAATTAGAATCCAGTAACATCCAAAGAGATAATATGCACTCTCTCTTGATTAAGTCAACCTAGAAATGAGAGGGTAAACGGAATTCCAGATAACCAGACTTGGGAAGGAGAAGATGGCTTTATACAACAACTAAAATTTGATGGCACCCTCAAATTAAAGTATGGGAATAAGAAGAGAAAACTCACAGTAAGGAAGAAATGACTGGATGGCATTCAACATAACAGGACAAACCTTCTTGACAGGTTCGACTTCCTGCAAGGTAATATAACTCCAGTGTCACAGAATGTTTGATCATCAGACACAAATATTGTAGGGCAAAGAGGAGGGAGTTTGAGAGGATGATCGACAAAGGGAATGCAATTGCAGCACAAGATTCATAATAATAACGAATGTGATCTTTACCTGCATGGACTTTGAATCACTAGGGAAACCAGAAATGATCAGTTGGCGTACTATCTTTGAACATAGTAACCATCTTTCACAGGTCAGGAAAATATCATCATGATTCAATTCTGTAGCATTTTGAGCAACTGCTGAAAAATAGTGCAATATATTCTGCACATCACTCTGCCAAAGGTGCCAGCTGTAATCAAAGAATTGAGATGCTATCTGCCAAATGAGCAACAATGAACGTATCCCGTGAACAAGCGAATTAATGTGTAACTGAGATGGGAATCAGCATCGCAATACAAATTATGTAAAGTCCTCATGATGAACTGAATAGAAATTGCTCAAATTCTCGAGAAAATGAAACATCGTCGTAAGAAAGAAAGCGGATATAATTTGATTCAGCTAAAGACCTATAAGGACATTTATTCCAAAGATTCTAGTCCTACAGTAGAAGATATAACTTCAAGCAACATGAACCCTAGAGAACCAAAATCAATCATATCACAAGACTTATGACCCCCAACTCAAGCCCATATTCCACAAAACCCATAAGTTTGAAGAGATAAATAAAGTGAAATCCAGAAGAAACAGAGATTAAACATATAAATATAACTTCATCAACAGTCTTAGATCACTACAAATCCCTTTGATCACACTACTCCGTGGTTTCCACATACCTCAAGATCCATGTACCAAATTTCTCATCCATCTGATAATAGCTTCAACAACAGTGGCAAATATACAAATAATTTCTGAAAATAAATACATTAATTGTAACATGCTCACCTCAGTATAGGTTCTCTGGTCAGGGGCAAGACGTTTGGTTGACAACTCCTTTAGAATCCGAAAAAGAATCAAATATATTCTATGAGAGGTCAATATATCGGCTGACTGAAGTTGTTGTGCTAATGCAGAAAGCAAGTCTGGCCTGTGTATAAAAATAGGATTCAGGAGAGCTAATTTATCAGCGTAAAACAAACAAGCATAAACTAGAGAAGCGCATTACAACAGTACATTACTCAAATGTAGCTGGTGCTAGCACCACCAAAATAATACTACATCCCCATGAGTGAAATATATTAAAGGATTAATACCACTATTAAAATGTGTGAAATATCTGCAGTAACGGAAATCCAGTGAGAATTCAAATATACCAACTACTTGTAGAAATGCTAAGATATCACAAGCCTTAATATAAAGATGGCTCAGTCAACTGATTGAGTTTTACAATTAACCAGCACAACCAAGTATAAGAAATCAACATTAGAGTGAATATAGGATTATGTTAAGGATGCAACTACTGGGGATCTTTCTCCGTGATTGAAGAGAGCTTGTTAAGCAAGAAAATGCACACGGAAGTCTTTCACTATTTTCACGTCACTAGTACTTCGATGACACACAGAAGCATACCATTCCTTCGGGTAGTCAAATCGAGCAATCTTTGAGATCAGAACAGCCAATGTAAGTGATATCTGTGCCGTAACCACATTAAAACATATCATTAAGTTCTAAGTGGTGGTTGTTGAACAAAAATAAGTGAGACGATGATGGTGTGAATAAGAAAATCCCAAAACAAAACAAAACAAAACAAAACAACACCAGTCCTTATCATTGAGTAAATAGACCAACCCAAATTCTGGTAGTTCAACATAGTTGGCTAATTTCACCGACATGTATAAAAGTAAAATAAACGATACCTGATAATTTTCTTCTCTTAAATGTGACAACAACTTTTGCCTCAAATGCACTTTCTCTTCATTACTTGTTCCCCTACAAAGTCACTTCATAGTCAGATCAAATCATCAGGCAACATACAAACATCGGGTAATCACACTATAGTGGCGAAACTGCTCTCAGTATCTCCCGAACACCAAATGAGAATGGAAAAAATGCAGACAACCTTACATGCCCGTATGACAGCAAGCAAGCACTTGGAGAAATTAAGCACCCTTTTGTCAGTGATAAGTTCAGAAGTTAGTATATCACCTGATCTAATAAGCACATACGCATGCCAAAACATTCATATCAGCATCAGTTTTCAGCAATATTTCATTTGTCCAACACGAAATAATATTATTATTACCCATAGCATTTTCCCACGCACATTAGATGCTATCGTTAATTCACAGTCGAAGGAAGACCACCAGTAAATACTAAAGCTAATACACATCACTAGTGGATGACACAGAAAATATTGAACATGAGCTTTCCCCATCCTAAAGTAAAAAAGAAAAAAAAAAAGAAAAAAAAAACTAAATGAGCACAAAACAGTGAAATTACTAACACTGAATCACGCCTGTGCCTCCAGTACCGATTGATGCTGTTCTTCAGATAAACCGACGCCATTAATCTCACATCCGTCTGCCCCGCCAAATCTTTGGCCGTTATCACTTCCTGCACCATACTCAGAAAGAGAGTTAAAGAACATCAAGAGCTTCAAGCTGGCACAAGCATAAGTGATAAGCAACTGAACAGGAATTCAAGAGATTAAAGCTGCCACAAGCACGAGTCACAAGCAACTGCACATGAATTAATAGCTTAAAGCTGCCACAAGTCACAATTAACTGAACAGGAATTCAAGAGCTTAAAGCTGCCACAAGCACAAGCATAAGTCACAAGCAACTGAACAAGACAAGAACCTCAAGCTGACACAAGCAGAAGTCCCAAACAACTGAACAGAAAAACCAATCTCAAACGCTTTCATACCATGAGGCAAGAGCAAAAGCCCGGCCTGCTCTCAAACTGAGCGAGTGAATCCTCCGCCGGCTTGCGGACATTTATGTCGACGCTCAACGAATTAGCGAGCAGTGAGTATATCGCGGGCAAGTCCGAAACAGAAAGCGCCATGAGTATTCTTCGACAAACCTAATGATGCTCAGGAAAAAACGCACCAGCGGGAATGGCAAAAACCTTACTGTCCGTCTATGGCGAAAAGAGTTGAATGAACAATCATTTTTCAGATCGATGTGTTGACGGTGAAGAAATGCGATAGCGTGGTCGATTTGAGGGCGTGCTTCGTAGTGTTTTTCTCAGGCGACGGCGGTAATTGGGGTGTCTCAGGCGAAGGGTTTGGCGGTGGTGAGGCGGAGGAAGGGCAAACACTGTCTCGTCCGGCTGAGCTGGAAAGAGTCACTTTGTTGTCACTGCGATTGGTCTTCCATTTGTGTGACACTTCTTCATATATAACTAGCGCGTAGCCCATTCAGTAGTCATTGTTACTAGTACAACACCCGTGTACACGAGTGCTTGTTAAAAAATTATTCTTAAATTTTAAAATTAATGAGAAAATTATATTAAATTTAGTTTATTTTTTTAAAAAAAAATATATTACTATATATTTTAAAATGATATGTGTTACTTATGACTTACATGTGTTATATTATATTAGTTTTTATAACTTATATCATATAACTACTTGAAATATAATATATTAGTTGATAAATAATTTTATTTTTCTAAAAAATATTAAAAATAATTTTATAATTGTTATAAAGATAAATATAAATTATTTTTTTATACATACAATATGGATATTAAATCAAAGCTCATCAAAAAAAGATTAATTTGATATATTACATATGTAAAACTGATAAAAAATACAAAAGTTATTAACTTTTAAAATATATATACAATTCAATAGTTATAATAAGGATGATATTAAAATACAGTTAATACAAGTAACATGACCATAAATAATCAACATATTTATGGTAATCCGAACCTAATTATTTTTGGTTTGAAATTAAATTAAAATTTACCCAAGCCTAATAACGAAGCATGTAATTTTGCCACATAGGATTCCGAAGCACCAGAAGCAGCCACATAGGCTCAGTGCATTCTGTATTAATATATAGGGGATGTTAGATAATAAGGTGAGACATAAGTTAACAACATATATATTAATATTTCAAACCCTATCGATTCTCAGTGAGGAAAACAGACTCATCAGACCAATGTGCGATAAAGATAGACATTGACTTTTATTTATCGTCATAGCATAAGAAACCATAAGTGAGAATTGTCGTCTCTGGAACTTGAAAGATATCTTCACATTGGAAGAGTTAAGCATCATCCGAGGAACCAATATCTTATCACCATCATGATCCCATCCATTGTAGGAAGATGATGCCAAGATGTCTACAAAATATTGATTCGCCAATTATCTACTAAAAAGTTCTTTTTGTGCAAGTAATAAAAATAACTTTATGTAACTAAATATGCAATAAATATATTATTTTATTAGAAGGACATTAAAATATAAATAATGTAATTATAGTAAAATTTGAATGCTTGTTGAAATGTATTAAGTAATAGTTTGTTTTTATTACATTAAGTAATATTGGTTGGTGGATAATAAATAATTATTCATATAAACAGTAAATAATAAAAATTAAATTTTTTGTTTCTTATACATAGAATATTTGTCTACAAATTACTTCAACTTCGTCTATCCCCAGTTATTCATTTCGCTCAATGTAATCTCTCCTTTCTGAATCTTTCGCGTCTAGTCTCACAGGACCTCCTCTCCCTTTGGTCGCAAAGCTAGGCCATTCCGTTAGAGCTGTTCTGACTAGTCTGCATCCCGTAAGAAAATGAAAACGAAGTCAGATCCTATTGATCTCTTATCGGCAGTGGGATCAACTAATAACATTTTTTATATGATAAAATAGAATACTTGTAAATAATGTAGTAGAATTGTTATAAATAATATGTATTATTTTGTTTTCACAATTTAAATAATAAAAAAAAGTTTTAAAATAAAATTCATTACTTATTTTTATTAATCATAATTAATTTGCAAAAAACTTAAATGCAAATATTGTCACTAATAATATTGGCTTGTTATAAACTAAAAAACACATTTTATAATTAAATTGGGCCAACATGAGTAATGTTAATAACCCGACCCATACATATACAATTTAGCGGGCTTGTTTGGCAAACAGGCTACAAATAATTCAATGACCCAGCCCAAGTTGAAAACCTACAATATAATCCGACGACTTAGATTAACTCAACAAAAATCAAACGGCCTTGAACGATAGCAGGACTGGTAAATTTCTCCCTTTCGGGAAGGGGTTCGTTTTGGACCGAGCCAAAATTAGTATAAAACAATGATGCTAAAAATTATAGGGTTTGGTTCATTTACGTGAGAATCTCGGCCGCTCGAAATAATCTCGTCTGATTTTCTCTCATTCTTCAATAATTTCCATTTGATCAAATTTGATTTTTTTTATTTTTTTTTTCGACGATTGGTAGCCTGAGATAAAATATGGAAATCGATTAGTATGGCAAAACCCATAATTTTAAGGAAATTTAATGCTGACTGTAATTGGTGGCCCACAATTATGAAACTTACCCCAAAATATACAACTTAGGCATATGTATATACAGCCCAAAAAAAAAAAAAAATCACTTATTATCGGCCCAAACATTAGTGACAAGATATGTGCATTTTGGCCTAATGAATTATAAAAATCTATTAATGTAAAAGGCCCATAAGTAAGGCATGTTATTTACTTCCACGTGTATCTGATGTACAACATCTCTAACGGACAGTCACAATTAGCTCAAACCGATCGAACGGTTTACAGCTATTTTCGCCAAGTATAAAGTTTTTTTCCACCGGGTTATCTTCATTTTTCTACGCATTTTCCTTCTTCAACCGCTTAATTTCAATTTTTTTTTTTCGAAAATCATAGCAAAATTGTGAAACAATTACGCAGAAAAATGAAGATCGTTACTCGGATCTGTTGGATCTTACATGTTTTTGCAAGAAAAAAATAAGTTTTATTGGTCAGATATATGTATCTGTACATATCTATACTTATGAAATCTATGTTATCGGTTCAAAATATATGTTCCCGTCGTAAAAATGACGTTTTTTTTCAGATTTAAGCTCGTTTTCAAAGGAGGACCACTGTTTTCATTTTTGTCCGAAAATAAAACACAATTTTCTGTTCAATTCGATGAAGAAACGCGTTTATATTGCAGAATTTTTTCAGATCCGACGAAATAAAATGCTTTTTTTTTTTCAGAAACGAACAAAGATTGTGCGTTTATTTCGGTTCCAACGAAACTTGTTCGAAACAATTATTTTAATTTGTGTGTTATGCAGGATTTACTCTAATTAAAGGTATTGCTTTGTTTGCCCTACCGAAAGCCTTGCTGAAGTTATTCGTAATTGGAATGAAGAAAAGGTGCGCAACTCAAACTGAAAAATAATTATCGATATTTGATTTAAATTGAAAAGTTTTTTGTAGAAAAATAAAAAACACATAAATAAATTCGACTGAATACTTAAGTTTATAATTTTATTAGTAAAAATTTGAAGAGCTTATATTTTTACTTACATTTCGAACATAAATTGACAGATTCAAGTTACAAAGTTTTGTTGTAGTTAATTGATTTATATGATTGTCAATTTTTTTAAAGTTTTTTTTTTATGGAGATCTAGTTTTTTTTTTTATGTGTTTTTTACAGTGTTTTTTTAACACGCGTATTTTTTTAGGACATGAATAAGAATATTGATTAAGCACACGTTTTAATTTTATATAGTTAATATAAAAATACTAACTATTAACATTTCCAATATATTATTATATAATTGGTTTGATTCTACATCTATTAATATATAATAAGAATTAACTTAATTCATTTTTAGTAATCTTTTCCTGCCAAATTCATTAATTATTGTCTAAAATTAGTAACTTAACAAACTTTCATTAATTACATATTGTAATATGGAATAGATGTTTTATCCGATTAGAATCTCTATAAATATGGAATAGATATTTTTTCCGATTAGAATCTCTATAAATATGGAATAGATGTTTATTCCGATTAGAATCTCTATAAATATTTACTTAACAAACTTTCTATTATATATAATAGATGTTTTTCCGGTTAGAATCTCTACAATGTGGAATTTAGAATCTATTATGTAAAAAATAATTAAATCTATACTTATATACAAAGCTATCTTATTTACTATAATTTGTAATAAGAAAAGTCAAAGGTAATTAATGTATTATATTTTTATTAAGTATTTTATTTAATTATTTATTTAATTATTTTATCCCATAACACTTTTTTAATACAACGTACCATGATTTTTCTATTTGATTAAAAATCATATTTTAAGTCTAAAATCTTGTGAAATTATTATTGTTATTTTTTTAAAACACATATTATTTGTTAAAAAAATTGTATATATATCTAAATATATATATATATATATATACATTATACACATCACAATACCATGATAGATGATTGAACATGATTTAAATTTTAATCGAACAAAATGTCAATGATTTTAAATTTGAACACACCTTTGTGTTTGACCAAATGTCCGGATGATTTAAAATTGAGCCTATAAAAAACTATTTAAATTTGAACACACTAGAAATTTTATGTACTTTTTTATTTATAAATATATTAAAAGTGGTATTTAATGGTTGTTATATAAATCATTTTAATATATTTGTAATGAATAAAAGTTTGAATGAATAATTTATAATGTTATTCATTATGTTTGCGACTTATGATACACGAACACATAACCACATACATATTTGCCAAAAGGCAGCTTAATAATTTTCATAGATTGTTCAAAACTGTAATGAATTAACAAATCTGGAATAAAAAAAATCATGAAAATGTTTCATACACTGATGAAACGTTACAAACTGATAAAGACTAAAAACTAATATGAAAAACTTTTATGTTTGTTTAGATAAACAACATTGATCCAACAAGTCCATCTTTCCTGTTTGATCAAAATAATAATCAAACTTTATAAATCAATAAGCAAAATATTTGGTCAAATTAATAATCAAACTTTATAAATCATTAGCAAATGAAAATCAATCTTAATTGAATGTAGAGTATGTTGTAAAATTGAACGTACAGTATGTTGTAAATCAATTCACACGGTCAAATTTGTGATAATTAAAAGTAACAAACTAAAAAAAAAAAATAAAAAGTTTAGATCACATGTGACATGCATCTCGCTCTGAGGAAACCTTTATCTTAATTATAGTAGAATAATGGCTGCATCTAAATTTTTAATCTAATAGATGTGTAGAAAAATATGATGGATAAAAACCTCATCATAACGAGAAAACCTTATCTTATAGCAGAATATTGGCTGCATGTAATATTTTTTTATTTGTCAGCATTCTAGCTATACTAAGTAAATAATTATATCATTAAAAATATATTATAGTTATATTATCATATTATAAAATGATATTAAATCTATATTGTAAAAGAAATCATATAATTTTATAAAAATATTACTGCACTATTTAACAGTATTCTTTTTTATTAAATAATATAAAAAATAGTAATTAAATATTATATGGTAAACAAAATAAATAAAATCGTTACTTTCTCTTATATCAATGGATAAATTTATATGCTAAAATTAAATTTTTATTAGTATAAATGTTTTAGTGAGATAATATATTAATTATTTTACAAGCTAGCTCTAACATGCTCATATTTAATGTTATGGCTAAAAAAAACAACGCTGACTAAAAGATGTGAAAAAAAGCTTATGACTCTATTGTTTTTTATCTTAATGTTGATTAAAAGAGGTAGAAAATAGACAATAGCGCTATTACTTTTTAGACTTAAATTGAAAAGATTGTGAAATAACTCATTTAATATCTCTATCCCGTGCATCGCACGGGATACGTACTAGTTTAAATTAAATACGGTTACAGTATAGATTATTCTCTTTGAAATGGATCAATAACAAACTATGTTTTAATTTGAATTCTTAAATTTTATATACCATGTAATTTTAATTAATTTTTTTTTAAATGGATAAGCTCTAAAGAGTTTGGTCATTAACAAACTCTGTTTTACTTTGATTTCTTAAAATTAATATAAGCACGTGTTTTGTGTATTTTTTTCTGCAAATTAATGACAAAATTGATTATTTATATTCTTATATTTTTATATGAAAAATAATTTTTATGAAGAATTTCAATAGTTTATAGATTACGAACCAGAAAATCTAAACAAAAAATAAATTTCAGTTTCAAATGGGGATAAGAAAACAAAAACAAAATGTCGAATATGTATAATATTTTTACATAAAAATTGGTTAATTTTGTCATTTTTATTTTTTAAGTTTTTGAATGTATTAGACTGCATGATGATATTTTTAATTGAGTTAAATAATAAAGAAAGAATGAATAAACAATGTTAAATAAAATACGTAATACCACGCATCAACCAAAAACAAAATATATTCAAGAGCAAATAACGTGTTTTATTCAATCATCCCAAGTTCTCAAGCCATAAAATATAACATTAAAATAAAACTATTATTGAATAGGAAAAAATAAATTCCTATTGTAGATTGACAATATTCATCCATATTATTGCCTAATGATGATAATCATGTATCTTTGCCTTGCCATTCCCAAATTTTTGCCGATTTCATAGTCGGGTCATTCGAATGAAGTGCTTGATTGTACGATTTGAGTGCGTCCATGCAAGATCAATATGAATTGAGTCGTGGTCGACATATAGTCACGAAGTTACTATCCAATTCATAATGACGGATACAATAGACATTGCCTTCTTGTAGATCTTTTATCATCCTCGAAATATAAACATTGCGTACCACACCCATGATTTGTGCCCCCTACAAATATAAGAAATTTATGATTAAACAACATGATAGTGTATGTAGTTGAATAGTAATAAATAAAAATTAAATAGAGAAATACCTCCCTATCTTGAAAAAGGATCTTCAAGATGTTGTGCTGAAGATTGGGTGACTCGTGCTCATTCTTTGAAACCACATGAAGTTTTAGCGGACATCTCTTGTTTCTTCGAATACGTTAATCACACCGAAGGGGATTTCAATTGCCGAATGATGTTGTTTTTGATATTTGGGAATGTGTATTTTATAGATGCGTGTATGATGTATTTTTCTGTTTAGTAATGTAGAAACATTAAATCCCTTCATTTAAAGGATTTTAGTTTATTTGAATTATGGATAGACCAAATTAAAAAATGAGTTTTTAAATTCTAAATCCCTTCAATTAAAAAAATGAGTTTTTAATTATATACAATTTTGTTGAATTGTATAGAATCTCTCAACAGACTCGTTAAAATATTGATTGGATATTGTGTATTTTTTGAATATTAAATCCCTTCAATTAAGGGATGATTTTTTTTTTTTTTTATAATATATTTTGCTATCCTATCAATTTAAACAAATTTGAATCAGTTCAAAATTTTCACTTGATATCCAAACAAATAGGACGACGCTTTTTTTGGTAATGGGATTTATTAATGTGATATGCAACTAATTAAGTTATCCTTGATTAAAGGAATGTTAAAATAATAACTAAATAAAAACATTTTCATTAATAGTAAATAATTAATATGTCCGAATTTGACCAGAATTTTGACTTACTATTTTTAAAAAATGGTAAATCTGTTTATATATATATATATATATATATATATATATATAGATAGTAGAGATTATTATTATTATTATTACTATTATTTATTTATCGATTTTATTATTATTATTATTCACAATCAAATATTATTGTGTTTAAAAAAAAAAAACATTACCATTCTTTTTCCTTGAATATTTTTTTTTATCGAAACGATAAGATTTATACCATCAGAAAAGATTACACAATGTCGGGGGCTAAATAGCCAGATGATTTGCCTAACAAGACCAAGAGGAACACAAAACATATTTTTATTTGAGAAAATAAAACATATTTTTATTTGAGAAAATGGATGACTAAAACATATTTTTTAATTGAGTTGAACATTCTAATTTATAAGTAGTGCGGATATTATTAAAAATATTTTTGTTTCATAATAAGTGTCCAATTATTTTGTTTCATGAAGGAAAAAAAAATGAAGGTGCAATTTACATTTGATACATATGAAATTATAGATATGTGCTTTCGTCATGCATGTTGAAACTTTTAAAATTAAGACACATCTGAGTGACTTAAATTATAAATAAATTTTAAAATTTAATTTTCATTTGTATTTGTTAATAAGCTTTTATATTGTTGACATCGGAGTTGGGCTGGAGTGAGTTCAGATTAATTAACATGATTTAATAAATATATCGCCAAGTAAACTACTCGGGTCAGAAGATTGCGAGCAATAGAGGAACTCTGGGAATAGAAACAGACGGATGTCGAGCAAACAGTAAATATGACACCCAGGTCGGATAGCATAAGCGCATACCCGACCAGATGATCACTAGTGAGGAGAGCCAGGCTCAAGACTTGTCCAATTTGAGGGATAGATTAATATACAAAGACATGAGTTAACCATACTAAGACGAGCATAAAGTGTTAAAATAATACCAACTTGCATCCACATAACTAAAAACGGGGCACGTCCGACAAAAAGTTTGTGCGCCTATGTGCAAAAGATTCGTAGAGTCATGAACATTTAGTGTCTGTTATTTTCATTTAGTGCTCGAATTGTACTGCTCGAGAAACAGTAACCAGCCATACCTACTATAAATAGTCATATAAATCCACTGTGAAAAGAGTTCAGAAATTTTTTTTGTATAAAAGACATATTCCCTCATTTAATACCGCATTAAAAGCGGATATCCGACTTCAATCATGAATTTATCTGACCACATTTATATTCATCATTGCGCAAATTCATCATAATACACAAACTTTTAATAATTTAATTATCTTGTTACCAGCACTAAATAGATGCTTTGGATTAATTATCAAATATAGTGATCAACATATATATAATATATTAAATAAATAATTATTTGCATACATAAATAAATATGTATATTTTCTATTATTGTAGTAAAAAATTTATGTCGGTAATAATTTAAAGATAATAGTCCTGAATATCAATTAAAAATTGCTCTCTAGCAAATTTTGTTGAATAACAAGAGTTATACAAACATTATAATATCAAAAAGTAAATCGACTAATGCTATTTTAAATATAAATAACACTGACCAAATTCGAATGACCTGGATTTGCTCTCGAGGGGTTTAATAGACTTGCAAAACAATATGTGACTGAGGAAGATGTTGAAAATAATACCCTTGTTGAATTTTCGAAAAAAATAGAGTTTGATCAACTTCACCTTGTCTATAACCTTTTTTTATCAAAAATATGTCAACTGTTCATACCATGCCCTAAGATCTTGTTTGATCTCATACAAAGTTTTCTTGAACCTATAGACATGATCACAAAAGTATGGATCAACAAATCCTTCGGGCTGTTTAACATAGGCAACTTATTCCATAAAACCATTTAAAAAGACAAATTTACACCCATTCGATAAACAATGAACCACACCAAACAAACATTGGATAAGAACATCCTGACTGACTCTAACCTATGGGCAAATGTTTCATCATAATCATCACTCTTTTCATGCGTGTACCTCAATGCCACTAAACGTGCCTTAGTCATAGTGATTTCTCTAGACGCATCAGTTTTGGTTTTTAAAATCCACTTAGTGTCTGTCAGATTGCAATCAAAGGGCATAGGAAAAAGTTCACACAACATTCCTAACAAATTATATTAACTCATCAGTCAAAGTCCCTTTTGCATTATTATGTTCCAACTTTTAAACATAACCTGCATAGTGACAAAGACCAACAAATTTTAAAAAAAGCTTTACGACTCTTGTGTTACGTTCAATAATTTATTCTATTATTAAATCCTTAGGATGATTTTTTTGAACATTGGTGGGAGAATATTGCTTTAATTAAAAGAGACTTCTGGAGAATGTTGGGACACAGTAATCATAACTATCACATACATTATCAGTATCATCAACATCAAACAACTCAATTTTTACTTCATTTAAGACAATTCTTTCTCAGGTTTTCATAGTTGTTACGTACAAAACCATCATGATTAGAAAGATCAAGTGTAAGAAGTCTCAATATAAAACCTACTTTTACATTGTACTTTCATTTAAGACTCCAAATCACTTTACATTTTGACATAATTTTGTAAACCACAATACTCTTTAAAAAAATAATACTTTTAAGTATTTATAATGAAAAATATTAAATATATTTCGTAAACTTGCCCAATAAGATAATTATTTCATAATTTACATATACGCAAAAGATTAATGAAATTTATTCTAAAAGTTAAAATATAAATTGTAACTTGATTTTAATCTAAATATGTGATAACATTAGAAAAATAAACTATTTAAATAAAGTTATAGATAATATAATTTGTGAATGAAATTTATATTCTGAAAGAGTTAAGAATATGTAAAATTAATACTTGTAATAAAAGTGTTAAGTATATTTGTAAAACTTGTTTCGTAAGAAAATTAATTAAAATAATTTACATTTATACAAAATTAATTCAGCTTAAATGAATTAATTTTTACTAAGGTAATTTTACTCTGTTTATATGATTTTAAATATAAATTTTAAAATAATAATAGTGTGTTTATATATTTATGTAAAAATTAAAAAAAGTAGTTGATATTTTAAATTGAGAACTAAAATATAAAAATAAGTCATTAATTGAAAATAACTTAAATAAACCGTTTAAATAATAAAATTAAAATAACAAGCCAACACAATAACAAAAAATTAACCCATAGAATAGAATTAATCCTCTAAAAACCATCGGTACTAATACCATGTACAATATGATGTTGAGTTAATGAATATATGTGTAAAGTTATTTATGTCTAATATCAAACCTAACTCTATAGCAAAAATAATATAAAAATAAAATCACGAAGTATAGATTTTTGCCATGTTAACATTCGAACCGTGAGAATCTGCCACCTAAGATTAACACGTTTTGAATTAATATATAATTAATATATAGGGAGAGATTTTAGAAAATTTATCGGGGATCCAAACGCGCCCGTAAAAGAGCTCACGCCATGCAGTTAATGGGGAAAGCTCGAACCTCATTGGCTAAAAACTCGTGGAGCCATCTGGAAAGCGACACGTCAGACCAACTTCGGAACACTCGGGATTTTTCCTCTTAACGCCCGCGAAATCTATTAATTAGACCCCCAAATTACCGCTAAAACAGAGCTTTCACAGTTGGATACAAAAGTGCAGGTACACAAACTCCTCCATCGCTGCTAGGAACCGAATTTATACTGAGTTAGTCATGAAAAACCGGTCGGCGCTGCCGTGGATTGCCGTCGGATTGACGTTTCTTCTCCTCGCGGACTGCAAAAAGTCCGACCCATATAAGGTATTGCATTTCGACCCGCCTTTTTGTCGGTATGTGTGTGAAGAGCGGATTGGTTTGATAGGTTCCATGGTAGATTTTACGAGAAGGAGTTATTCACGACTAGGGTTAGGGTTAGGGTTAGTTTAGTTGTGTGTTTGTGGTGGGCGGATTGGGTTAATTAATGGCTGACATGATAGGTTTTACGAGAAGGATTATTCACGATTAGGATTAGGTTTAGGTTTTTGTGTTGTTGGCCCGTTATATTAGTGGTCTCCATGGTAGATTTTGCAAGAATTATTCAGGATAAGGATTAGTTTCAGGTGTGGGCGTGGTAGGCGGATTGATTAATGGCTGCCATGGTAGATTGTATGAGAAGGAATTATTCCACTCTAAGGATTAGTTGTAGGTGGATCTGTGGTGGGAGGATTAGATTAACGGAGAAGGGATTATTTTCGTCTTGGCTAGTTTCAGAAATTGTGTTGTCAGTATATGTTTTGAACATGAGTCCGTATGTAGAAAGGATACCGTTTTGTTTTTAATAGTATCAGCATGATAGTTGTATGTGGAGCTGGCGCAGAGAATAAGTTTGGGGTGGACAATTTTTACCTATTTGACTATGGTGCATGATGTAGGGATGGAATTTTGCTGTATTTAGAACATCCTGTTTTGACAATTGGTACAAGCTCGTGATATTGGAAGCTATATGTGGGGATTATCTTCAACGGATGTAGTTTTGAATATCTTTTGAATTGTAGTTTTAGGCATGAGATTACCTATGTGGTCAAGCACACAGAATTTCGCTTTGGTTAGTTCCTTTTTCTTGACATATGTTATGGTTTGATCCGTGTTATTAACTGGTGTCATAAATTTTATTCTATGTTCAGGTTTTGGGGGTTGATAGGAGTGCAAGCCAGCGTGAAATTCAGAAAGCCTTTCACAAGTACGTGCATGTTTTCCCTTAATGAGGCCACCGTTTATTTGTTAATCAATCTGGTTTTGACATTTACATGATCAATTTTCATGTACATGTATTTGACAGGCTATCACTACAATACCATCCTGACAAGAACAAAAATAAGGGTGCACAAGAAAAATTTGCGGAAATTAATAACGGTATGGCCACTTCCTCTTTCGTTACTCTTAACATTAGGGAGAGTGTATTGGATTGGGGATATTTCCCTCCTATATAAACAAATGGGAATTACTTTGCATTTTCAATATGGCCCAATCAAGCCATCGAACAATTCAGATAAACAAGTCTTCTTTGAGTTCTTGTATCCTCCGAGACAGGATTATTTTTAAAGATTCCCTTTCTTGATCTCTTCATATTATATAAATTGTAGAATTTTTCAATTGTATAGGAATTCTTGTGCTATGTGGAGTTTGAAAAAGGATCAGTGTACCATGTACACAGTTATCAGATGAGTGAGCATTCAAACTGCAGTTACCAGTTAAACGTTACCCTTTCACGATTTATGTCTAATTTTAAATGCTTCTCTTCTTTTGGGTTTTTGGGTCCCTGGATTATCTAGTTCTTCAAGTACTGAGATGCTAACAAAATTTCCGATATTTTGTTTATCTACAGCATATGACATATTATCTGATGAACAGAAGAGGAAGAATTATGATCTCTATGGTGATGAAAAGGGTACCCCTGGTTTTGGAGCCGGCGATCCTGGAAATGAAGGCGGATACAGAAGCTACTTCACCAGTGGGGGATCAGGACAAAGTGGGTTTAATTTCAGGCCAGGTGACTGGCAGAATATGGGCGGGCAAGACGGCTCAAGATCGTTCTCGTTTTCTTTTGGAGGTCCTGCTTCGGGCAAGCAAAGCTCGTTTGGTTTTGGCTTTGATGATATCTTCTCCAACTTTTTCGGTGGTGGTGGTGATGCTGGTGGTACGAGGGGAAACGGTGGTAAATTTTTTGGTTCACACGGCTCGAGCAGGTCCCAGTATGGAAATAGGCACTCCTCTAATAGCATACCATCTGTAAATTCTCATATATATAAGAAAGAAGTAGTTGATGGTGGGATGACGTGGCTATTATTAGTTTACACACCCAATCTCCAAGGGGTCGAATATTATGAATCTGTTGCAGAGGAAGTTGCCACCTCACTTCATGGAGCATTGAAGGTATCGTACTATAACAGTGTGTGTGTGTGATTTTTATTTATTTATTTTTT
>CACSLK010030184.1:4123497-4140320 GCA_902706635.1 Striga hermonthica | reverse complement strand
AAGTGATAAGTAGCACAACTTTTTTGGTAAAAATATTAATATATTACTCAATAATATTTATACTGAAATGCTACTACACTTTCCCGTTGAAACCTTCAAAAAAAAAAAAAAAATTGAGAAGTCGGTAACCTACTTTTGAGAAAATTCTGTATATATAATCAAAGTATTATGCCATGCACCAACTAATGATGCACACAAATCCAAATAAAAATTGGTTAATTTATTATATCCCTTCATGAATACCTTTGTAGAATAAGCTAAATTTTCAAATGATATTTAAATATTCTTAGATCATAATTATATCACAATTTATTGTATGGCGGTCTAGTTGTTAAGCAGGTCGACATATCATAATTTTTTTAACAAAAATGATATTAATGTTGCTTTTTGGAGTATGACGTTTCAATTTTAATTATATATATATATATATATATATGTATATATATTGAAAAAAATATGATCCTCTAAATGTTAGGTACTGCAACCTTATTAATATTATATAAATATATATCATAAGATAAGAATCCATTTTATTTATAAAAATATCAATGAATTCGCCCATGAAAATTAATTTAATTTTATTTATTTGTTCTCTAAATTAATTCTTTTTGTAGATAAAAAAAAGAATTAATTAATGCGTATGGAGACTCCTTTTACACTCACGGGCTTCTCGAGTTTAGTGATGATAACTCCAAAAATCCTTTAAAAAAAATAAAAAAATTAAAAGAATGGATTTTAGCCTCAAAATTATATGCCTTTAAAATGATCATAATAAATAATGGCTAAAAGGCGATGATACTCTCTTCGTTCGTGTGAAATCGATAGGGACACAAAATATTTGTGATGCCTATTGTAATTGGATGGCATTTACAGTTAGTAGTTGGAAATTTAATTAAATTATTTTTGCAGAATAAAGTCATAATTTTAAAATTAGTCCTATAATTTGACCACTTTTCAAAAATCACCCCGATATTGACCACTTTCAAACTGGGTCCAATAATTTGACAATATGATCGAATTTGGTCTTTTTTTAATCACATTTTAATCCATGTTCCGGATAAAAAAAGACCAAATTTGATTAAATTGTCAAATTATTTGACTCAATTTGAAAGTGGTCAATATCGGGGTGGTTTTTTGAAAGTGGTCAAATTATAGGACCAATTTTCAAATTATGCCCAGAAGAAAATATGCATTTTATATATCAAAAAATTGGAAAAAAAAAATCCACTACTTAATAAAAAGATGTCCATTATATGCTCATGATTCTATATATTTTCCAAATCTAGTAATAATAATGAAAAATTTGAAGAAAATTATTATGGAAATAATGACCCAATTAATGATCGACCATTTTTATTTAATTTGCAAGGGAAATAATTTATTAAAATTCCGTACTCACCATGCTAGGTCACAAATTAAATTAAATTAAATTAAATTAAAAATAAATAAATGCAGCTGGTCTGCACAATTGCAAAATTGAACATATACTGATCCACAAGATGTAGCAAGTCAATGTAGGGCACAAGTTCGAATTAAGAAAATAATTGAGTCAAACTAAGGCAGCTACTAGCTCTTTTATTTTTTATTTTTTTAATTGTTAAGTAATGATTGAGCTTGCTACTAATTTAAGCATTAAATTTAATTTGTAGTCCCAATTCCAAATACATATACTTTTTTTATCTTCAAATTTTAGAATTCTCGAACACGAACGATTTTGGACAAACCAAACTCGAGTTAATCAAACTATAGGCTTGAGTACTGAATTATTCAAACACAAAGGAGAGGATATCGAACTTCAACAAATAATGTCATAAATGAGTTGAAACACAAATTCACCACAATCAATAAACGAACGTAAACGAATGAGAGCTCGATCGATACACTGAGCTCGGCTTGGTGTTATAAGGTTCAGTTACATTAATATAGAACACTCCAAGCTGTACTGTACGATTTTCACAGTAGTCCATAACACAACAAGATATCGAATTTATTAATCAAGAAAAACTTGCCCTTAATTTTGTCTTAATAATTTATGAAGATTAATAACCACAAGCGTCCAATCCAACCTGTGAAGTCAACTCTCCAACAGGACTTCTGTCTCTATTGGATTTTTATTTTTCCTTTTTCTTTTATTTTATTATTTTATTAATTTTCTCTGCCATTATTAATCTTATTACAACTTGGGCATCATTTTAAAATTGATCTTATAATCTGACCACTTTTCAAAAAACCACATCGATATTGACCCTTTTCAAACTGAGTCCAATAATTTGACAATATAATCAAATTTGGTCTTTTTTATTCGGAACACGGATTAAAATGTGATTAAAAATGATCAAATTCGATTAAATTGTCAAATTACTGGACCTAATTTGAAAGTAGTCAATATCGAGTTAATTTTTTGGAAAGCGATCAAATTATAGTACTAATTTTGAAATTATGCCTTACAACTTACAATTTTATTTTTTATTTATTTATTTATTTTTTTATTTTTTTTACAACTTACAAGGTTCCTTATAGGAATATGTGTGTGTTGCCCTATTAATGCGGATCTAGCATCATTTGAGAATGAGTATGTCTGTCGTCTTATGATTCTTTCAACATATTATAATCAAATATAGACAATCACCACTTTCCCAATCTAAAATTCTTGCAAAAGTTAAAACAATAATAATATTATTAATTATCATGCATGCATGTCCACATATATACATAGACATGAATATGATATATGATACATATATACATGCATATATATATGACTATCAAATGGACCATACTCCACGTGAGTGTTATGTACATATATTATTGTACTTGTAGCATTTTTCTATTTATCGTACATTTGTAATAGAAAAAAATTGTCTATATGTTATAAAAGGACATATTTTTGTTTTTGCTTTCAATTTGAAAAAAAAGATATAATTGTCTAATTGTTAGGTTTGTCTAACAATAATACTTTACAGGGACACTATATTTATATGTTTATAATGAGTAATTACATTAAAGTTGTTGTCTAAGTTGTTGTTAGACAAAAATAATGATGACGATCATATTATTTCACAAGATAATGTGTACGATCAAATTGGCCACCTTAGCTCACTCAAGTCCTAATGGGTGCATGCCAGAAGTTTCTTGATCTACCACTAGAAGTCAAGCCGTGGTTACTACACGTTGTCGTATACATCGTTCATCCACGGAGCATTACTATCTAGGAATTTTTAGGCTACGGCCTCCGTTCATTGTACACAAAAANNNAAAAAAAAAAAAAAAAAAAATAATAATAATAATAATAATAATAATAATAAAATAAAAAAAATTGAAATGCAATCTTCTAAAAAAAATATAATTAAATAAACGTTTTTTAGTTTAAATTATAAGTATGCATTTTATGTTTTTTTTTTTAAAAAAAAATAAAACATAGGAATGGAAATCATATGCATGGCCATTTGTTTTTGCGTTTCAAAGTATACGTAGATTTAAACTTTTATCTATATAGGTCAAAAGTTTTATATCATGTGTACAAATGCTATTATACGTGGTACTTATTGTTGCTAAAAAATAAATCTTAAGAATCGTCTAATAATTAAGTGGTCTGATACAAAATTTTATGTTATTATAATTTACTAGTACAACTCGTGCATTACACGGGTGCTTGCTAATTTTTTTTTTAAATCTAAAATTAATGAGAAAATAGTTAAAAATTTAAATATCTTTTATGAAAATATGTATTATTATATATTTAGTATGACACTTTTTATTTATCCGACTTACCTGTGTTATATTATAATAATTTTTTTAACTTACAACATATAACTACATTAAACCTAAATATATCAATTGAGAAACAATTTTATTTTTTTAATGAATTTTAATAAATATAATAATTTAAATATAAATATAATTTATTTTATTTCAATATATACAATATGGATGTCAAATCGAAAATCATCAAAAGATGATTAATTTGATATATTATATATGTAAAACCGATAAGAAATACAAAAGTTATCAGCTTTTAAAATACATTTACAACTTAATAGCTAATTGAAAGAAATAAATCAAAAGTCAGGGATATATTAGTCACTTAGTGTCTCACTGTGTAAAATTACAAGGAATTAAAGGGTTATATTAGTACAAGTGCTATTAAAATACCTAAGTTAGCTATATAATATTTATGGAATGTCCAAACATATATTATTAATTATTAATATATCAATTTTATTTGTCTAAACCTAATTACGAAGCATGATTCTTCGCCAAGTTGGATTCCGAAGCACCAGAAACAGACACGTAGGCTCAGCGCATTCGGGAATTATATATAGGGAGGATATAGAGTACAATACGTATATTCAACGAGCTCCATTTAAATTTTTACAAATTCCCGACAACCTGAATCTCTTTGCCTTTAACAATAGATTATAAATACACATGTCTACGTTACAATATTTTGTTAGTATTCTGTTAGTAATTCATTTAAGATTATATATAGTGTATTGTTAATAATCGGTTGGTGATCTACTGATCTTCACTAAAAATATTTTTGTTGGTAATTTTTGTTCGCATTGTTTCGATTTCTTGCAATATTAATTGAATATATTATATATGTGTAGAAATTACTGATTAATTCTTTTTAAACACTTTTGTTGTGCATTTAGTTATATAATTGAAAAATTACCTTATTGTAGTTTACCAAATTAACCTTATTAGTTTACCAGTTTTTATGCATTGAAATGGCTTTATGAGACAATTATCAAGCCCCATACAAAAATCCAATTTATTATTTATTTATTTAATTAATTTTTGTCTTCTACTTTGAGTGAGCCGTGTAATTAGCTGATTCTGGTCAGCGATTTTTATTGGTCTTTGGTAAAATTGTTTCTTCCCGATCATCAAGTTCTATTTTATTGATATAAAAGCTTAGCAAAAAGAGGTGTCAATTTTGACTACCTATCTTATAAATTTGATAAATAAATAATAATTTTATATTTTATATGCCTTGAATTAACGAGATGTAGCTCAAAATTTAAATAATAATGCTTACGGTGGAGATAAAATCTTAGATAAAACAGGCTCTTACCAGACAAACCGAACAATTAAACAGTCATATTTTTTCAATACTTTGAAGTTCTACATAAACATTCAAAACTTCTTACGTCTGTAATGCATTGTATGTTCCATAATAGGTCCCATTCTTCGACCCTTTCCTCGAAGTCGATGACTATTCATAGCTATATTTATACTTCCAAACATTAATGTTATAGTTTAAAAATCACTATAAATAAAAATTTGACATTTCGTAATATAAAGTATAGGGTTGGTAAATAAATATGACTGGTCAATCCGCTTAACGTATAGGTCGTGTTACGAGAAAATTACATTTCTTTTCTTCTTCTTTCTAGAAAAAAAAAGAATAAAAATTAATGTACAAAATAAGTAGAAAGTGTCTTATAGCACAATAAATACAAATGACTTTAAAATTAATGTTAAACAAGTTTAACGTTAGTAAACATTGAACCCTATTATCTTAATTACATCATTAATGAACTATGTATTCCATAATTCAATTATCCTTTTGCTCTTGATGTGGCCGATAGTAATGGCTCGTGAGGAACCGGTCGTGACCCGGTCATCATTGTCAGTATGGAGGAGACCGGCTAAGCATTATGGTAGTCGGGCGGTTGGGAGTGCTCAGCGTCGCATGGTGTTCGGCGCCCCTCAAGTGCTCGGCATTGGAGGTGGCCGGGATGAAGTGACTGGCGCGGCATCATCCGGCATGGCGAGTGCTCGACGTGGGTGAGTGCTCGGCGCGAGGCCTCCAGCGGGTGCTCGGTCTTGGGAGGTGCCCGGTGGCCTCGTGTGTTCGGCGGCCCTCATAGGCCGTCGAGGGGGCTAGAACCCGAAGATGGCTTCGGGATCAAGTTACGAAGGAGTTAGTCGCAACAAGGACTCTCGAGACTCAGAAGACCTTTTACTTAATTAAGAGTTTGATATGGAGAAGACTTCTTATTCCACTGGGATTCTCCAAATTTCTCCTATAAAAGGGAGCAGGTTCATTCATTTTACACAACACACATTCACGAACTATCTCGTTACTCTGCCGTTTTCTCTCTAGACCATCACTGACTTGAGCGTCGGAGTGTTCGCGCCGGGACCACCCCGGCGTGCTTTGCAGGTACTGACGATCAAGGAGACGCAACCCAGTTCGAGAGGAGCGGTCCAGCGGTTCGAGTATTTGTGGTATAACAGCTCTCAACAAAGCAAAGGTCTTAGGGTATGTTTGGTAAGCCAAATAAGCTAGCTTTTAGCTTATTTGGTTAGCTTATAAGCTCCCTGTTTAAAATAAGCCTCGTTTGGTAGGACGAGCTTTTTTAAAAAGCTCGAGCTTATTTCATAAGCTACTTTAGGTAGCTTTTCAAATAAGCTAGTTGAATTTTTTTATTTCAGCTAGCTTATCAGCTAATTTACCAAACACCTTTTATCATATAAGCTAGCTTTTCAGCTATAAGTCATAAGCTATAAGCTATAAGCTCAAAAATTACATATAAGCTATAAGCTACCTTATCAGCTATCAGCTAGCTTATCAGCTAATTTTACCAAACATAGCCTTAATGTCTTTATTGTTATGATTTATGTCCCGAGAGGACATTCTTACCAGTGACCCGATTTCTGAAAGCTCGAATCCAAATAATCAATTGGGCCCATAAAAATCAGTCTAAATCTATTTGTGGGCCTCGAATATCTGTAATGGACTATTTTTAATGTATCTGTTTGAAAAGTGAGACCCAAATTCTCATTTTCACACTGGCCCATTATCCATGTATGGTATTAATTTTTGTAATAATTAAACTACTTTTAAGTTTTAACCCCTGTGATAAATTTAGATAATATTATATATTGAAATATAATATTCAGATACTTAAGAACCTAAAATATGTAAAAAAAAAAAAAAAAGTAGTTTGACTCTACCAGAATTGAGCCAGGTGAACTCCACGGTGGCATTGTAATTCTGAACATAAGCAAATTATTATTATTATAAAAAAAAAAAGAAGAAGAAGAAAGAAGAAGAAAAATGGTGGGCATTTTTTTAACTTGGTGCTTTTCTATTTGTTGGAAATATAATAATGGCTTTGGCCAAAATGTGTTTTACAATATAAAAACCAAATATACAACTTATAACTCTAATATTCGTGCGGGAGGAACATGGATGTTGATAATGTTCATCTGGGAAATGCATTTTTAAGATGATTGAGGACCAAGGACCTTAGTTAAAACATCAACAACCTGGTCTGTATAGGGTACAAACTACAGTGAAACAATTTCATTGAACAACTTCTCTCTTGTCAAGTGATATTCTATTTCTATGTGTTTTTTTCTCTCATGATGCACATGATTCTTAGCTAATGAATTACAAATTTGCTATTTGAATGTAATAAGTCATGAGAAGGATGAACAATATGTAAAACATTGAACAAATATAGAAGCCATTAAGCTTCGTATGTAGTGAGGGTTAATGTTCGATATTCTGTTTCAACATATTATACGTACTGACAATGGGTTGTTTTTTAGATTTTCAGGAAATAAAAGTCACCCAATAAAGAAAGTGTATCCAATTATGCTTCTTGTATGAGGACAAACAACCCAATCACTCTCACAATGGACTTATAATAATTAGTCCTATAATACCTTTCATATCCAATTAAATTTGAATTTATGAGACAGAATAATTTGTCCTATAATACCTTTCATAAACATTCTGTTTCCAACATTCATATGTTGTTGGATGGGACAAGAACATATTGACTTAATGATTGCATACTATGAGTCATATCAGACATAGTTATAATCAAATATAGTAATCTACCTACCAATATCCTGTAAACAGTTGCATCTACATGAATAGAATATTCATTATCATTACATGTTGCAGTTAATTTCAAATTAATGTCCACAGGAGTGGAGGCAGGTTTGCAAGCTAGATAACCATTATCCTTTAAAACATCCAAGTCATATTTTCTTTGACATAAGTGAATACATTTTTTAAACTGAGCAACCTTTAATCCAAAAATATATTTTAAAGTTCGTATGTCGTTTATTGTATTGCATTTATCAAAATGATGTTTTATGGCGATAATAGCATCTAAGTTGTTACATGTACTGTTATGATATCATCTACATAGACAAGTAAAACTAAAATGCAATAAAAATTGAAACAACAAAGAGCAATCAAAAGAGGAATATCGTTTAAAGCTATAAGCAAGTAGACATGTTGTTAATTTTTGAAACTATTGTTTACATGGTTATTTTATACCATACAAACTCTTAGTTAACTTATAGGCTCTGGAGTCATTGTCAGGATGGGGATCGAGTCATGTATACAATCTCATATAAGTCACCACGTAAAAATATATTATTAACATCTAGTTGATGAGTATGCCATTTTATATGGATAAGTCACCATGTAATAATGCATCCTTAACATCTAGTCGATGACGAGCATGCCAATTTTTATGAATACCACATGATGACTCTGACTGTGATTATCTTTGCCACAGGTGAGAAGGTGTCAAAATAATCTATGTATTATTATTATTAATTTATTATGTATAATCTTTAGCTACTAGTCTCGATTTGTATCTTTCTATTTGTACCATACACCCAATTACATCAGTTCATCTATTCCATATTACTATTGTTTTTGCAGTGAACATTCGGTTCTGGTCTTTTTATTTGCAAAAACATTATAAAAATATAATCCGCGGCGCGATTTTGGGGCCTTTGGGCCCAAAACATGAAATACTTGTTCGGGCTCAGAGTTAATATTTTCAGCCCAAAGAATATTATGATAAAATCACAAGAATACCCTTCCTCGTGAACCTTCAGCCATATAATCGCGATTAGGGTTTTGATTTGCCTACACTAGCGCAAGCGAGAAAGGGAGCCGCCGTGTACTCCATCGACCACCAGCAAAAATGGTCAGTGAATGTTCTTCTCAACCTTTGGTATTCGTTAATGTCGTACTGAGTTTGCTTTCTGATTCATGTATGCGTTTTCATCGAGCGTCCTGTGCTAGCATTTTTTTTTATTTGTTATTTTTCTGGTTCATCGTCTTTACGTATGGCTTAGATAGTAGTAGCTCAATCTTGTGTGTTCTTTTGCTTTTGAAGTTTGGGGATTTGCTTATGCATTATGCTTCGTATGGTTGTGAAGATTTGTGTTTGGAGTTTTTGGACATTTATTGTGTTTGTGTGGATCAATTTTGAGCTGCTGTTTGTCTTCTGAATCGTTGTATATGTTGATTTAAAAAATTAATCATTAGAATTGTTTTTGTAATTGAAATATATCATTTTGTGGAGACAGTTCTTGAGATTGTGTGTGCCTGCGTGGTGTGCCTTTGATCTTTTAGTATGTTGTTTTTGTTTTTGTAATGTTGATGAACTGAAAGTGGAGTTTGGGGTTGCGTTTGTAAGACTTCTTGTGGAAAATCTTTTGATTTTAATGTCTTTCTCTTACTGGTTATGGTTTGTTAACTGTGCCATATTATTTGATCCGATTAACAGGCGAGAGGATTGAAGAAGCACTTGAAAAGGCTCAATGCCCCCAGCCATTGGATGTTGGATAAGCTTGGTGGTGCTTTTGTAAGCCATTATCAATAATTCTGTTTTTTTGTTTGGGCATTTTTTTTCTATAATTGTTTCCTGCTTGTGTGGTGAACTATTGTTCGGTCTGTTTGACTAAAAGCTCTGTAAACTTACATGAATTCAGGCCCCCAAGCCGTCATCTGGGCCCCACAAGGCAAGGGAGTGCCTACCCTTGATTCTCATTCTACGAAACAGGCTGAAGTATGCACTTACTTACCGTGAAGTCATTGCTATTCTGATGCAACGTCATATCCTTGTCGATGGGAAGGTCAGGACTGATAAGACATATCCTGCTGGCTTCATGGGTAAGTACTTCTCATCGTGTTGTTTCGAAGCTTTTTTATATTCTTTTTGGGTTCAATCTAAAATGGTGTTTCTGCTCTTTCTTTTTTTTTTCTAGATGTGGTGTCTATTCCAAAAACCAATGAATATTTTCGTCTCCTGTATGATACCAAGGGCAGATTTCGTCTCCACACAATCAGGAATGAGGAAGCCAAGGTCTGTTTTCTTCCTACAATCTATGTTTCTCCTTCATGTTGAAAAATCTGCATAATTCAGTATATACGAGGTACTGTATTGGATGTGTTGGGCCACTTTGTAATAGCCTAAGAGGTAATGAGTTACTTTGTCATCAATGTATATTCATCGAGGGCATTGACTCCTAACAAATCAAGTTGGATTGGTTGACTGCTGTTAAAGAACTTGTACCTTGATGCTACTCTTTTCTAGGCGTATATATTTGCACGCATATTCATCCTTTGAGTTCAGTTGGTCTTGTGATGTGTATAAGAGGCACGCTGCCTATACTTAGGTTCTACGCCAACTCTCAAACTTGAAGTGGCAACTTCAAGACTATACCACAAAGACCCGAATACCCCCCTTTTTTTACCGTGCAAGAAGTTTTTTTTTTCTTTTTTTTTTTTATGTGGCTACTTGGAGATATCTTCAATATACTTTCTTTTTGAAAGCTCCAAGTTAAATTGGAGTGAGATTATGTCGAAGTCAAAGGAGAAAAGGAAAAATTATAATTGAACGATTTAATCTTCTCAGTAGCTTTTCATTTGATACAATGACTTAATCTTCATAATAGATTTTTCACGCATTTTTTTTTTTATGTTTGTTTTACAGTTCAAACTTTGCAAGGTTCGTTCGGTTCAGTTTGGCCAAAAAGGCATTCCCTACCTCAACACCTATGATGGGAGGACCATTCGCTACCCGGACCCACTAATCAAGGCCAACGACACCATCAAACTCGACCTGGAAAGCAACAAGATTGTCGATTTCATCAAATTTGACGTTGGCAATGTTGTTATGGTCACTGGTGGTAGAAACAGGGGACGAGTTGGGGTGATCAAGAACCGTGAGAAGCATAAGGGAAGCTTTGAGACTGTTCATATTCAAGATGCAACTGGGCATGAGTTTGCCACTCGTCTGGGCAATGTGTTCACTATTGGAAAGGGTACAAAGCCGTGGGTATCTCTTCCTAAGGGTAAGGGTATAAAGCTGTCCATCATTGAGGAAGCTAGGAAGAGGCTTGCAGCACAGGGTGCAACTGCTTAGAAGTTTGTTTTGCTGCTATCGATGGTTTGAGGTAGTTTTAAATTGTTATAATCTGGTGGATTTATGCGTTTTTTATATGTTGATGTGACTTTCACCTGAATGAACTAGTTATTATTTCCTGCAGAGACTTCAGGATCTGTTTTTTTTGGTGAAAATGTGATGTTACCATTTGGAGTTTTTGAGTATTTCTCTGATTATTTTGCTATATATTAAGTTATGGGAATTTGGTGCATGTGTTTAGTCAATTTGTGAATGATATGTTGATGTTTTGAATATAACTTGGAAATTCTAGGATTTTTCAGATCCAGAAAGACTATTGCCAAGGCTTTATGATTAGTTCCCTCCGAATGTGTAAGGGATTAAAATTTTGTTCGTGGTGCTTCGCTTGAGCTCTCCTCGACATGTTTGATAAATTAACTGAGCTTCGGCTTGTTTAACGCTCGTATGCTTGCTAAATAGGAATTTTTACCTGATTTTTTTTTTGAATATTTATCTTTCAATGCAATTCGAACTCAAGCTCGTTCAATAACTCATTAACTTAGCAACTTGGCTTCATAAGGGTAAGTCGAAACTCATGTGTAATGTGCTCGAGCTATGTTCATTTACAACTTTAGTTGTTAAAACTAATCCTTCTAAATTAGAATTATAATCTTGTCTATTAATTATCTAAGCATTTACGACTTCCAAATTTCATCATATCTAAATCTTTCAAAATAGTCAAAATTCCCCATAGAAAATGACAAGCAATATGTGGAATGGAAATGGGGGTTGAATCTCCTTTGTGTGTGTGGACTTGTAAAATTAAAGCTTAATGATGGAATATATCAACCCACTTAATCCTACTTAAAGCTTAATGACCTCAAAAATGATGTAATGAAATTGGTGGAAGCATGATTTTTGTGGATGATTAACTATTATTATAATTTTTTTTATTAACTTCTATTAATATGGGTTCAATCGGCTTTTAGGGAGTCAAATCATGCTGATCCGAATTTAAAAGAGTTTTTGCTTAGTAAGTAACAAATAAAATAAAATAGAAATATGTCAATGCAACAATAAAAAAGCACCTTCACTTTTTATTTTAACCATTTTTTATATTTACATTTAATTTTAGAAGATTGCACACCCTATATTGAACTATTTTTTAGTTCTGTTGGAGTCGACCCGAAGCATATAGTAGTGCTCGACTTTGTGCGAGTCTAATCAACAAAAAGTACAAATTCACAATACAATGTACAATAATTTAGAAACATGTATTTATTTACAAACGAAACTTTGTCAAGTGTTTTGATAAACTAAAAGGCCTATTTTTGTAATAAAAACATAATATAGTTGTACCCCCCCAAAAAAAACATAATATAGTTGAAACATAGGTATTATCCGTAGAGTGCGCTCAACTGTGTTAGAACACGAATTGTTTGATATATTAAAATAATGTTGCAACACCATAAAATGTTGAAATAGCGGAAGCACAAAACAAGAGATATAAATTCTTCGGGGAGCGTCATACCACCCCTTAAAGATCTTTCATTGATAAATCGATTGTGCAGTCAGAGAACTTTCATTGATAAATCGATTGTGCACTCGTGTATATTTTGGACTTACAAAACTAGAAATTCCTTCTAGCCTAGCCACAACTACACTTGAAACTACCAACTACATCTCTGGCCACGTCTGTGGCCTGTAAACTCGAATCCCTCGAGTAAAACTCAGTACTTAATCCCTAAGTATCAGAAACAAAGTGTTCGAATAAAATACGAAAAACTAAAACAAACACGGTTCGGTTTCTTTGACGTTGAAAGAACATCAAATCTCATAACAATAAACTAAAATGAAGAACAAAACTCGAACTCTCAATTGAATCTGATGAATGATAAACTCGATTATTACAACAACTTTTAATTGATTTTCGAGTAGGGTGCATATTCGACTGCATGAAGTCTTCTCCAAGTAAGTTTCCTTCCTTTTTGATTTCCTCCTATTATTGCGGTTGAAACATGGTAAGTGATCTTCTCCTTTCTCTCTTCGATGATCCTTCCTTCATGCATATCTTTTCAGAGACCATGCACGTCCAATGTCCTAATTAATTAACTTAACAAGATCATGCATATCATTTCCAAATATATATAAAACATATACATATCCAAATTATATAAAAAAATATAATTATAAATAAAAGAACTTCCCTTTTATTACATATGCTTGCAAATATGTATCTTCAATATTTTATTTTGAACTCGTTGCCAAGAATAAATCTTTCAATAGTGAGTTTAGTACCATTTAATTGGAGGAATACGACCACCTATTGGCAAAGCACATAATTATTTTTCCGATGGATCATATTTAAATTATGATATTAGTTATGATTATTGTGAAAATAACTCAACGATCATTTGAAGCTACATATCTATTATCTCGTTGGACTACTTTAAAATAAACCAACAAAAAATTTGGATTTATGCAAAAGTAAAAAAGAATTGTATGCAAGTAGTTTTATTATAATTCAGTTATTCGATATTAGTCCCATAACGAATAAAATTAACCAATTGGATGTCGAAATTTCAACTTTTGATTAAATATTTAAAGTGTTATAGTCTTATAGAGATATGACAACTTGATATCGCTTAAACAAAGTTTTGCGTTCGAGTCTTTGTAGATGTAAAAAAATTTTGTTCAGAGACTTACCTACCACTGCCAGGTGTGCAATCTGAATTGACCAACAGATTAGTCGAACGTAACTTCAAATGTAGTGACAGGCCAGACAAAAAAACCCAAAATCATGGAATTATCAAATACAAAGTGCGAAATAAAATAATCTCATGGTTGAGGTTTGTTTTGTACTTCTTTTTTCCAAGTTGATCATTAAATTTAGCCTTTATTTTTGGGGCGGTTGAGCCATTTGCTCATTTATTTATTTATTTCATTATTTTTTTTTTTTGGTATATTTTGCATTATCCTTTTATGCGCACTCCAACTTGTAGAAAAAAAAAAAATGTGTACAACTATGTCTTAGGAAACGACATTATGTTCCACCCCACTTGCTCTTAAATTCATCAATTTAATTTTTATTTTATTTTTTTTTTTTGTAATTTTGTTATTAATTTATTACAACCTCAATTTTTTTTTTTTTTCAAAACGGCAGAATTTGTAAATTAATACAACCTCAAATCTCAAAGTGTAAATTAATACATATATGTATAAATAATATAATCAATGTTATAGTCTTTTTGGAGTTGTTTTGGGTGAAGACGTAGCTTTCAGCAATGGTGAGCCACAGAAGAGAATATTCATGTTTGTCAATTGAGAAATTTTTACGTAATTTGCACGTTCATTTTTGGCTGCTGTAAAGGATACTCGTGTAGTAAATGCTTGATTAAAAAAAAAAAAAAACAAAAATAATTTTAATTTGTAAAGGAGACCTGCTTATTTAATTTGAAATATGATAGCAATAATCCAATTATTTGATTTGGGTATAGACATTTGGTTCAAAATTAAATTATTAGATATAGTAAAAATGTGAGACAATGCCTGCAATCAAGTTCAGTGCAAATCTACACCAAATCTACACCAAATTCCCCTGCAATCAACTTTAATTCACTATTCATCCACTCACATAGTTAGTCAAAATTAGTTAGAATTATGTGAGTGGATGAATAGTGAATTAAAGTTGATGTGATATGTAATAATGATTTGTTGATGTTATTTAATTATATAATAATATTGGAGATAGTGGGGTTGAGTTAAAGTTGAGTTAAATTTAAATTTGAGTAAAAAAAATTACTGTAGGGATGATAAACAATCATGCCCTTAACATTTAAAAACATTCTTTCGTAAGTACTTGATTTCCGACTACCATACTGACTTTGAGTTAGTTTAAATAATATTACTTGCTTCGATATTAAAAAAAAATGTAACAAACTCAAATATAGTCTTGTTAAATTAAACGAGTCTGGCTTGTTTCGGCTCGAGCTCAGCTCATTAAGGTTCGAGTTCAGCTCGAGCTAGAGACCTTAGCGAGTCGCGCTCAAAGTCAATTAATGCTCGTTTGGTTAACAAGCGGAGCTCGAATTGGCTCGTTAAGACTCGACAAAAGAATTTCTATATAATTATTATTATAGTTTGGTTTTTTAAAGATCGAGATCGTCTCGTCAAGACTCAAAGTCGACTTGTTAATCATGGTAAACGAGCCGAACTCAAACTTGATTTTTTTGCTCGTCAAGGACTCGGGCTCAAACTCGGTCAACTTGTTTATATTCCTAGTCTGATATCTCAATTCAATTCTATGCTCTTCCAAAGAAAAAGTTACTTGTACAATTTTTTTTTTGTACAACATGGTGTGACATAATGTTGGTGGTTGATATGCAAATAAACGTATAATTAAAATTTAACTTAATAATACTTTTAATTAATATTGTGTTGTAAACTACCATTGATTACAACAATTGTATTGTGTAGCATTGCTTATTTAAAAAAGGCATGTCTAACATGCACAAGGTCCATTTAGTAACTTGCACATATGCAAGTAGCCCCTAATTTTATTGCCCTCACATGAATCCTCAGAAGTCACAACCTCTTCTCTCTCTCTCTCTCTCTTAGAAAATCCAATTATCCAACCGTCTCTCCATCTCTCCTCTCTCCTCTCTCCTCTCTCATGACCATTCCCCCTCTTGGCCTCTTCAAAAGAAGTTGAGCAACGGGGCCCACATCTCTCATCTCTCTATCTAAAACAGCCAATATATAAACCAATTTTAACACCCAAAGCTCATAAAGTTTACCCACCCACCTTCACTCTACAAATCACAAATCCACAAAACCAAAGAAAAAAAAAAAAATCGAAATTTAATCCGATGACGATGCCGGCAAATCACCCGAATTCCACTCTCTTCCTCCACCGCAGATCCGGCGGCGGCGCCGCCGGATGCAAGCAGGCGTACCGCCACCCGACCGCCGCCGAGATCCCCGACCACGTCGCCAGGTACCACACCCACGCCGTCGGCCCCGACCAATGCTGCTCCGCCGTCTCGCAGCTCATCTCAGCCCCCGTCTCCGCCGCGTGGCCCGTCCTCCGACGCTTCGACAACCCCCAGGCGTACAAGCACTTCGTCAAGAGCTGCCACCTCGTCCTCGGCGACGGCGACGTCGGCACCGTCCGTGAGGTCCGCGTCGTCTCCGGCCTCCCCGCCGCCCGCAGCACCGAGCGCCTCGAGATCCTCGACGACGAGCGCCACGTCACAGGATTCAGCGTCGTCGGGGGAGACCACCGCCTGGCCAACTACCGATCCGTCACCACGCTCCACGCGGCGCCCGGCGGCGCCGGCACGGTTGTGGTGGAGTCGTACGTCGTCGACGTGCCGGAGGGGAACACGAAGGAGGAGACGTGCGTGTTCGTGGACACCATCGTCAGGTGCAACCTTCAGTCCTTGGCTCAGATCGCTGAAAATCGAGCAAGACGATGAAAAAATGAAAAAATAACAAAAATAAATATTTGAAAAAAAAAAAAAACTTTAATATTGCCAGCTAATTTTCTGAGAACGAATTTAAATGCTTTTTTTGTGACCCTGTGAGGGCGTTTTGTACAATAATTATTCGTATGTGTTGGTGTTTTTTTTTTTTTTTTTTTTTTTT
>CACSLK010030184.1:4099542-4111851 GCA_902706635.1 Striga hermonthica | reverse complement strand
AAAAAAAAAAAACAAAGACGCAATGAGCACGACACGAAACACAATAAAAAATACATTATTTAAAAAAAAATTAAATTTGGACCCATTATCGTATTTATCATAAAATAAAATAAGTATGAAGAAAACACGACAATAAAGTATGAATTCGAACACGAACACAAACACAAACAACTTTGATTTTTTATTTCTTAAAAAAGTATTAAACATCAAGTTTAAAATTGAAATTTGAACTACTATCACGTTCTTACAAACCAAAATAGAAAAAAAGACATCATATGTTTATGTTTAAATCTAAAAAAGCAAAAGCGGTTGAGATCAAGAAAGCCAAGCAATAATCAACAACCTAAGAACTAAACAATAATATACATTGTCTCCACAAAATTCAACTTCCCCTACTCTCTCTAATCCACTTCTAACCAATCCCGATAGCTCATTTTCACCTACTTTCTCCACACACACACACACACACACACACACACACACACACACAAAACTTTCATATAAACCCTAGACACAAACCAAACACCCCCTTCAATAAAAAAAAACCCCCCAAAAATGAATAAAACATCAAAGAAAACAAACAATCTTAATCCGCCGGATTACTTTCCCGGCGCGTGCCTAATGGACGTCCGGTGCAGTTTCCACACGCTCGTGGTTCTTCTCGTGGCCGTTTTGGTGGTCGGAGCCGTTTACCTAACGACCGAGAGCGGCTACTTAGTGCAGGAACACAGACTTAACGGTTCGACAACAACGTCGAATTCCGGGCCGTCCTGCGATTTATTCTCTGGAAAATGGGTTTTCGACAACGCGTCTTATCCGCTGTACGGAGAGCACGAGTGCTCGTTTATGTCCGACCAGCTGGCGTGCGGCAAGTTCGGAAGGAAGGACTTGGATTATCAACATTGGAGATGGCAACCACACCATTGTGACCTCCCGAGGTTTTGTTTCGACCGAGCCTCATGATATTCACACGGTCATCGTAATAATTTTTCGAATCTTTGATTTTACTAGGAAAATCGAATCTTTCATATTTTTTATGGGTACATTAGATCAACAAGAACTCAATGAAGCTTTTTATAAATAAACAAAATACGAGTGAGGATATATTTTTTATTCTTTTTTTTTTTATGGTAAATGATTTTTTGAGTATTACGGTTTTTTTTGTCTATCTTAATAAAGGTTCAATGCTACAGCATTATTAGAGAAATTGAGGAATAAAAGGCTTGTGTTCGTTGGGGACTCTCTTAATAGAGGGCAATGGGTTTCTATGGTGTGCTTGCTTGACCACGCAATCCCACATGGTCGCAAACACATGCACAACAATGGCAGCTCTTTAATCACCTTCACAGCCAAAGTAAGTCCACATTTTTCATTAATTATTACCAATTTGATTTTGAAAAATGTTCATTTTGTTTTACTAGTATTATTATTATTATTATTATTATTATTATTATTATTATTATTATTATTATTATTATTATTATTATTATTATTATTATTATTATTTCTTCAATAGTTCAAAATTGTAATTAAGTTTGTTAATTCCAATTCTTATAGTACGAAATTTTATAAATTATAAATTAACTATATTCTCATAATTTATAAAATTTACCAATTTTAGGACATTTTGGTTGTCCGAATATTGGCTGGAAATTGACACATCTTGTTTTTTTTTAAAAAATATGATTACTATTAGTTAATTTAATTTTTACGAGTTATATGACCAATTTTGAATTTTTAATTATATGTACGTATAAGACTATAATTTAAATATTTTCTTCTTAGACAACTAAATGAATATTTGAAATAAAAAAAAAAAAAATGTGACATATTTTGTGATTACCGTAGGAATACAATGCGAAAGTAGAATTCTATTGGGCCCCATTGATGGTGGAGTCCAATTCAGATGACCCAGTGAGCCACCGGCTACCGGACCGCATAGTTAGAGCCCAAGCCATTGAAAAACACGGCCGCCATTGGACCGACGCTGATATACTGGTTTTCAACACCTATTTGTGGTGGCGAAGGCCCAAAATGAAAGTCTTGTAAGTGAAAATGCAATAAATATAATTGTTCGAAGATTTCGACCTAAATTCGTTTTTTTTTTACTATTCGATTAGCATGCACATATTAGATCATTTTTTTTTTTTTTTACCGTGGGATTAACATACACACACGGGAGTATGTATTAATCCAACGCTGAAAAACTCGATAACTGCACCGCACGAATTCGTTTGTAAGATGAAATCAACTTAAACAAGTCTTCAATCGTTCTTTTCGACCTAAATTATAAGAGAAGATTCGACCTTACACACACAACTCGAAGTCTTGTAAGTGTGCAAGAAAATGTAAATAACAGAAGACTCTCAATACTACACAAAATTACAGTGCAGTTATCTGATTTTAACCGTTCGACCAATACAGTCTTGTGTATGGTGAAGTAGTCTATCCAAAATAGTTTTCAATTTTTATTTATTTATTTATTTATTTATTTATTGTTTTGTAATGTGAATTATGAATATTTTATTTTAGGTGGGGCTCATTCAATAATTCAGATGGGATATACAAGGAAGTGAACATGCTTCGTAGCTATGAAATGGCGCTAAGGACTTGGTCCGATTGGTTGGAAATTCACGTCAATCGTTCCAAGACTCAGTTGTACTATATGAGCATGTCCCCAACTCATGAGAGGTACGAACACACCAATTTACGTGGAAATGTTACGGTCTCGTTATGGTACCATCCCGTCGAACGTTTTAACCGTTAAATCACCTGTCTTATACTAACTACAAAGTGTGATTGAGAATTACAACTCGACTAGAACCCATTTATTTTTTATTTTCGAAATAAAAATTAATGCACTTTCTTGAATATATGTTTATCTAACAAATATATATATATAATTATTTCAAATGAACCAATCATTATTTAAAATGTCCAAGATATTGATGTTATTTTTTTTTAAGTAGGTAAATATGTTACAACTTATCTCCACTCAAATTAACCAAATAATTAATGCAAAAAAAAAAAGAATATTTTACCATAAATTTCATATTTTATTCGCTTTGCAATTGCAGGGCTGAAGAATGGGGAAAATCCAACGGCCAAAATTGTTACACGGAGACTGATTTGATATCCAAAGAAGGTTACATGGGAAAAGGTACAGACCCAAACATGATGAGAATAGTGGAAAATACATTAGATGAGCTTCAAAACAGAGGATTGAATGTCCAAATGATCAACATAACACAACTCTCAGAGTACAGAAAAGAAGGCCACCCTTCGATTTACCGAAAACAATGGGAGCCTCTAACCGAGTCGCAAATTTCAAATCCTTTATCGTACGCAGATTGTATTCATTGGTGTCTCCCGGGAGTTCCCGACACGTGGAACGAGCTTTTGTACGCTTATATTTCTAATTACCACGAGTCGGGCCAAAATATTTGATCTCAATCTGTTAATAAACCAACACTTTACAAAGGTAAAGTCTTGATTTGTTGTGTCCATCGTCTGCTGGCTACATAGCTGAACTGTTTAATTCGCTAGTAAAGTTTCTAAGTCAAACGATAACTTCTATTTTAGAAGAAATGAATGAAACGAAATCAAATGAGTAAATGCGTATAATAATGGTATCATCTTAATAAGGCGAAAAGATATTTCGGCTGCTTAAAGACTAAAGATCGTCGATTACTTAAGAGTATTCTTTTCGATTGTTACTCGCATAATTTTGTAAAACCACGTGCGATATATCGTTATATGAGAGTAAGAATAACTAACATTTCGAAATGAGAAACACATTTTTCTTTTGGGAAAAAATGTAAATGCAGAAAAATAAAGAAACATATATACTCAGTTAATGAGTCAATGTAGCTTGTATACATTAAGCATAAAGCTCAACCTTTTTTTTTTTTTAAACAAAATTTCACCTTAAAAAATGGTTCTAAAGAAATGGGAGATTTTTTACAAATTCCGGCTGCCAGAAGGGCTGGTCGTGGTGGCCCTGCTGGCGGTTGCCGCCGTTTATCTGAATCGGGACATTAGTTATTGGAAAGTCGTGAAAAAGAATTTGACGGCCGTGAAAGAAGAACAAACGGTAAAATGTGATCTTTCTACGGGGAGATGGGTTTATGACAACGTGTCGTACCCTCTTTACAAGGAGGACGAATGTTCGTTAGGCGAGAATTTTTTCGCATGCGAAAGGTATGGGAGAAAAGACTTCGAGTATCGAAATTGGCGATGGCAACCTCGGCATTGTAACATTCCAAGGTTTTTCAATTTTTTTTTTAACAATCTTATATAAATTGTACATTTTGTTATGCAATTAATCTACCCCTTTTGAGCATTGTGAAATTATTTATTTATTTATTTATTTATTTATTTATTTATTTATTTATTTATTCCTCCTATGTTTATAAAGGTTCAATGCCATTGCATTATTGGAGAAATTGAGGAATAAAAGGCTTGTGTTTGTTGGGGATTCTCTTAATAGAGTGCAATGGATTTCTATGGTTTGTTTGATTGGCAAAGCAATTCCTGGTGGGCCCGAGTCTCGTGTACACAACGATGGCAGCAGTTTATTAACTTTCACGGTTAAAGTAAGTCCACAAATAACTTTTTACTATTTACAATAAATTGAGGAAATGCTACGGCCACGTTACGGAACCGTATGGGTTTGTAACCGTTAGATTATCATGGAACCGTCGAGGATAGTTGATTAAACGGTTATAAACTCTGACGGAATGGTTCTGTAACGGGACTGTAGCATCTCCGATATAACATGTTCAGTAATTAATAAAAATCGACTACGAAAAATCATAAATGCCCACTTAATAGAGTAGAATGTTCATAATTTTAGGATTAATAAGCTACTTTAAGTCTTTAACATATATGTTGATATAGAGGATGATGAAATGTGACGTGTAAGTTTGATAGTTGTCGATAGTGATGTAAATGAATCGAACTCAACCGAGCTTGTGTTATTCGTGCGAACGTTCGGTTTGTTTATAGTTCTAGTTGTTGATTTAAAAAGTAATGTGTTGTGCAAAGTAATAGAATTATAAAACGTGTCATCATGTTAAATTTTACGTCATCTTTTATGTCAATGTAGCATGACCAATAATTTGATTTGTTACGTTGTGACCTGACCCGAAGGGTACGGGCCGAGTTTGAACATGATAAGTTCTGACCAAATTGACATTTTTATTTAGAGCGATGAAAATAAAAAACAATAACTTTTTTATTTTTATTTTTTTATTTGTCAATTTTTGTAGGAATACAATGCGAAAATAGACTTCTATTGGGCTCCATTAATGGTCGAGTCCAATTCCGATGATATAGCAAACCATCGGGTAGTGGATCGCACGGTAAAAGTCGAGGCAATCGAAAAACACGGCCGCCATTGGGCCGATGCCGATTTTCTGGTTTTCAACAGCTATCTTTGGTGGCGCCAATTGCCCAAAATGGAAGTCTTGTGAGGGCTAAATGTTATTTTATATTTTTTGAAATAAAATGAGCATTTCTTACTTTAAAAAAAAAAAAATTAATTCTTGAAATTATATTTATTAATTTTTAGATGGGGCGCCTTCAATAGTTCAGATGGGATATATAAACAAGTGGACATGCAGCGGAGCTATGAAATGGCCCTTAGAACGTGGGCCGATTGGTTGGAATTTCACGTCAATCGTTCCAAGGCCCAATTGTTTTTCATGAGCATGTCCCCAATTCATGAAAAGTATGCACCTCGAATTCATTTTAAGTTTTAAATATTTTTAAATAATTTCATTATTTTTTATATTTAAAAATAGCATTAATCACTCGACAACTTACTCGTCTCCTATATACAATTTTTGGGATTTTAAAATCATAATGTATTTAATTTGGATTTTTTAAAAATTTATTTTTTTAAAACAAAATTATCATGTATTATTTGAGATTTCAAAAAATGTTAAAAAATTATGACATATTCAATTTATTTATCCACTTGATCGGTTTTTAAGACTTACTGAGATTTTCGAAATATAAACCATACAAGAAATCTCATATCAAATCCTCCCTTCATATATAAAATTTTCTAGAGATTTCTCTTAAATTAAAAGTATTATAAGGTCTCTGATTTACAAATTCTTGAAATGTAGCTTAAAGTTTTCAAACAAGTGCACCTCATTAATATTATTATTATTATTATTATTATTATTATTATTATTATTATTATTATTATTATTATGCCAATTTTGCAGGGCTGAAAAATGGGGAAAACCCGCAGGACAAAACTGTCACATGGAGACACATTTAATAACCAAAGAAGGCTACATAGGAAATGAAGAAACAGACACTAACATGATGACAACAGTTGAAAAAACAATAGATGGGCTTCAAAAAAGAGGTCTCAAAATCCAAATGCTCAACATTACAAAGCTCTCCGAGTACAGAAAAGATGGCCACCCTTCGATTTTTCGAAAACAATGGGAACCTCTAACCGAGTCGCAGATTTCGAACCCTAAATCGTACGCAGATTGCATACATTGGTGTCTGCCTGGAGTTCCCGACACGTGGAACGAGCTATTGTACGCTTACATAGTCGATGATGTATTGCACGTCGAAAAAGTGAATTGAAAATGTGATTAATTACACGTCTGTTGAAATTTTTATTTGAATTAGTCATGCAAGTTTCATGTATGATGTATGTAAGAATTATTTCATTTCTCAATTCATGTCATGTAGAACTATCACTATAAGAAAATTTCCTTTTTAGTTAATTTAATAAATATTATTTCAAGATGTACATAATATTAGCTCTAAAATAACCATTTTTTTATATATGTTAAAAAAGCTCTTCTCACTCCACATAGATTGCCGGAGGGAAAATTCTACAATAACATATTTCAATCAAATTCTAACTCTAACGGATATTCCAATGAAATAGTTTTTGTTGGAACGATTCCAACGGATATTCTATTATTTCCAGTGGATTTTTGCTGGAATTTGATGATTTCAAAGACCGTTTTTCTATCGTTTTATTACCGTTGAAAAATGTGTTTTTTGATGCGATTTTAATTGTGGCGTTTTTCGAGCGTTAGAATTTAATTCTTGATGTGATCTGAAACAAGAACCAAAAGAAAATGTATTAATGTACCAAATCATCATCAATGAATGTAAACATCAAATTATTAATTTTATAGTATCTTGTTAAGTATAATATCTCCATTTGTTTAAAGAAGGTACATAAAATTCATTACTTTTTTTTTTTAACTTCAATGTTAATAAATTTTCCACATAACTAGCACGTGGGATTAATGAGACTTTTAGAACAAAGAACATATGTATGATCAAAAAGCAGAACAATTTAAAGAAACAATAAAAAAAAAAAAAAAAATGGTTGTTAAGACATGGGAGACATTCTTCAAGTTCCATCAGCTTTCAGGACTCGTCCTGTTGGCCCTAGTGGCCACAGTTCTTTACGCGAACCGAAACATTAGTTATTGGAAGGCCGTGAAAGAAAAACGAACGGCAAATTGCGATTTTTTCAACGGGAGATGGGTTTATGACAAAGGGTCGTCATACAATGTTTACAAGGAGAACGAATGTTCGTTCATGGAGCTTAGTTTCGCGTGCGAAAGGAATGGGAGAAAGGATTTCGAGTATCGAAAATGGCGGTGGCAACCACATTATTGTGACATTCCAAGGTTTGTATTTTTATTTTTTTTTATAAATTTTTTGATTAGGCCAAAGGGTCAAAGGCACATATTGTTATTCACAAATAGGTTTGATGGGAATGCATTTCTGGAGAAAATAAGAGGTAAGAAAGTAATGTTCGTCGGTGACTCGTTGAATCGAAACCAATGGGTCTCAATGCTTTGCATGATCGAGCCATATCTTCCTCCATCGGCAAACAAGACGTTGACCTTGGCTACCCGATTCAACTCCTTTTACAATGAAGTAAGTCGATTTTCCAATTGATTATGAATTGTTCTTTTATTTTTTTCTTGTGATTTAGTTATTTTTAAAGTTAGCAACAAGATGATCGAACAATAATATATCCGCATGTTTTTCTATTGGTTCGATAGCGTGATCTTGAGGATTCTTTTCATTTCTATTGTTCTGTTTATTTGTTGTTCTTGATTTTTTATTTATTTTTTTTTTTTTGGGAAGGAATACAATACGACGATCGGCTTCTATTGGTCGCCATTTTTGGTCGAGTCGAATTGTGACGACTACCTTATGCACCGTAACTTTCAAAACCATGTTGTAAGAATTGAGGCCATCGAGAAGCATGCCTTGCAATGGAATGATGCAGACATAATCATTTTCAACTCCCATGTTTGGTGGTTAAATCCAAAAGTGACACTCTTGTATGTATCCATGATTGCCTCACATTTGTTTAATTCCCATGTTCGGTGGCTAAATCCTACATTTACACTCATGTAACTACATACGAATTCTCTCGGCTCGAGCAGCCAAAAATTGAGCTTGAGATCGGCTCGTTTATCACTATTAACGAGTCGAGTTCGAGCCGATCCCGAGCTTTAACGAGTCGAACTATAGAAAATATATAATTCTCTTTTCGAGTCGAGTCGAGCCAGACTCGTTTAATTTAACAACACTACACACATGATGATGATTAGGTGGGGATCATTTGCGAGTCCCGATGCCATCTACAAAAGGCTCGACATGAGCAACCGTATTTACAAGATGGCGCTAAACACTTGGTCTGATTGGCTCGAGATGAACCTTAATCGAACTAAAACAAAGTTGTTCTTCATGGGCTCATCGCCTTATATCACGAGGTACATATTATGCGTAGCGTCTACATTTGCCATGCGTGTATTATAAGTTATTTTCGACAAAACAAAGAAAGTTTCTTTACGTATTCATCATTTTCGATTTTTGCACGAAACCCGTGTAGAAGCGACACATTGAGACATTGCTACAATAAAAGGGAGCCGATTTCTGAGGAGGATTTTGTGGTTTCGAATCAAACAATGGCGAGTGTATTGGTATCGGCTCTCGAGAGACTCGAGGAGAGAGGGGTAAATGTGGAATATCTTCGCGTGACACGAATGTCCGAATACAGAAGGGACGCACACCCTTCTGTATACCGGTCTTTTCCAATGAACGAGGAGAATAAACGAGACCCCTTGTCCTTTGCGGATTGTTTGCATTGGTGCCTACCGGGAGTCCCCGATTTTTGGAATCGCATCCTCTACGATTATATCATGAAATTGTGATACTTTTCTTATACAGATTCGATTTTACTGTTTTCGTGTAGATGGTTAAACGAACACGAAGTAGTGTCTTTAGTGTTGCCATTATCTTGAACCATTTTCTTGCTATGTGAATTGTAGTACAAGTTCCTCCATGGATTTGTTTGATGGTGGTTTTTGTGAAGAGGATGAACTATTGTTACTACATTATATTTTGATACAAATAGAAATAGCTCCACAAGATTAGTTCATTTTGTGGCTTTGTGAAGTAGGTTAACCAAATCTTATTGCATCCATCTTAATAATATAAAATCTCCAATAGCAACAACATTTGATTAAAATATGACCAAATTTTAAAGCCCTACTTAATTTTTTATCATGACTTTTTATATTGGTGCTTAAAATATGACTTTGTGGCTACATAATTCAAGAAACCCATGTGAAACTAGTAGAAAAAACACAAAATTTTATGCACCCTTGGCACTGCATTTTATAACCACTTTTTAATATTTTAAGTCTTGATTTCAAGAAAAAAAAAAAAAAAAAACAGGGGAAAACAGAGGAACCAAAAAAACAATGAATCAAACAAAGAAAATAAGACTCTATAGCCATTACCTTGCAGCCATTTTCCTCTTAGCTTTAGTCACAGCTGCTATCTATCTCACAGGTGATGAAAATGGAGTTATGCTGCAAAAAACGAGCCCATCAAAATCAGAACAAAATGCCGTTAAGGAAGAGAATACGACACTCAAAGACTCTTTTCCGGGTTGCGATTTGTCTTCGGGCAGTTGGGTTTTCGACAACGTTTCGTATCCTTTGTATGACGAGAGAGAGTGCTCGTTTATGTTCGAGGAGTACGCATGTCAAACGTACGGGAGAAAGGATTCAAAGTATCAGCATTGGAGATGGCAGCCTCATGATTGTGATCTTCCAAGGTTAGTTTTTGATTCACATATGTTATAGGTTAAAAACACCAGACGGGATGATACTGTAACGGGACGGTAGTATTTCCCATTATGGGAAAGAAGGAAAGTATATTATTCGAAACTATGATTTTGCCGTATGTGAATAGGTTTAATGGCAGAGCAATGCTGGAGAAAATAAGGGGAAAAAGGATTGTTTTTGTGGGTGACTCGTTGAATAAGAACCAATGGACATCAATGCTTTGTCTGATCGAGCCTTTTCTTGGTCGAGCCTCGTCTAAATTAGTGACCCGGGAAGGCAATTCGCATGTTTTCCGAGCCAATGTAACTTTTGGAAGAATAGAATTAGGCTATCTTAGTGTAATAGAAATACTCCTCTACCCACGGTGGTCACATGTTAATATGCCCACCACGTAGGTGGCATGCATTCATTGGTGATGTTAATATGTTTAAAAAAATACATCACCAATGGGTGCATGCCACCTACGCGGTGGGCATATTAACATGTGTCTACTGTGGGTAGGTGAGCATTTCTCCTTAGTAGAAATACTCCTCTACCCACGGTGGTCACATGTTAATATGCCCACCACGTAGGTGGCATGCATTCATTGGTGATGTTAATATGTTTAAAAAAATACATCACCAATGAGTGCATGCCACCTACGCGGTGGGCATATTAACATGTGCCTACTGTGGGTAGGTGAGCATTTCTCCTTAGTAGAAATACTCCTCTACCCACGGTGGTCACATGTTAATATGCCCACCACGTAGGTGGCATGCATTCATTGGTGATGTTAATATGTTTATTTACCATTTTACTTTGCTTGAATTTGGTGAAGGAATACAATGCCACAATCGAGTTCTATTGGTCCCCATTGTTAGTCGAGTCGAACTGTGATGACCCAGACGAACATCGGGTGAATGACCGTATAATCAGAATTAAATCCATCGAGAAGCATGCTAGGCAATGGACGAATGCGGATATACTAGTCTTCGACTCGTTTATGTGGTGGCTCGACCCAACTATGACAATCTTGTAAGTAAACGAACTCTATCCTATAGACAAACAATGAAAAGTTTTAGTAGGGAAAGTCATTTCGGGTCTTAGATAAAAGCTTTTTTGTCGTTCGGCTTGTGATGCATTGTATGATTAATATAGGTGGGGATCGTTCGGGAGCTCGGATGCAATCTACAAGAGAGTTGAAATGAGACTCCGTAGATATGAAATGGCGATAAGCACATGGTCCGACTGGCTCGAGATCAACATTAACCGAACAAAAACAAAGTTGTTCTTCACGAGCATCTCGCCTTATCACTTACAGTTACGTTAGGCGCAATTTTTAATTTTTTCGGTAAATTAGTTATTTTTTTTTTTCTAAAATTTGCACAAAGTTGTGATTTACTTCAATTTGTAGTGGCGAAAGGTGGGATGTGGAGCAAAATTGCTATAACGAGACGGAGCCGGTGTTGAAGGATGGGTATTGGGGGGTAGCGACCGATCGGGAGATGATGCAAGCGGTAGAGTCGACTATAGAGAAGCTTGAGAAAATAGGCTTAAAAGTCGAGTATTTGAATGTGACGAACTTGTCGGACTATAGAAAGGACGGTCATCCCTCGATTTATAGGAAATTTCGTCATCCGCCGAGCGATGAGCAGCTGGCCGACCCAAAAAGCTACTCGGATTGCGTACATTGGTGCCTTCCGGGTGTGCCTGATGTATGGAATCATATTCTCTTTTCCCATATTATGAACTCATAAGTTAGGCATATTTATAAGAATATAGATCATAAGAAGATTCAACCAATTTTGTTTTGAACTGACAAGTTCATGGTTGACACAGTTTAATATATCTACTAGCTGATATGATAGAATAGCATACTATAAACGGTGAATATGATATTCAAATATCACGAGAACTTTACATGTGGCTGGTGAATGTGTTCATCGTGCATTTCTTCTGTTTGATTTGATCTTAGCCGTCCAATTCTTGATTATTTTCCTCGTGGCAATTACCTATAACTTGTAAGTATACAATGCTGGCTAATCATGCTATACATTTTGAAAATATATCAATTTTCGTTTAATTATTGTTAAAGTATATATTTGTTTGGGTTTTGATTTAGAATTTTGTCCCAAGAGGAGGGTACACAATCCGCACTGACCGTTGGATTTTTTTTTTTTTTTTT
>CACSLK010030184.1:4081255-4099526 GCA_902706635.1 Striga hermonthica | reverse complement strand
TTTTTTTTTTTTTTAACATAGAGGAACTATTATAAATGAAAACGCACAAAGTGCGAATAAAAGTACAAAGCTCCCAACGGGAGAAAAAAAGGAGGACAAGTCCGACGACCGCCTAAGATCCCGAAACTAGCAACGCTAGAATCCAAACACACAAAACTAAGAACTAAACACAAAAAACTAAAAAAACTCCCAACAGGAGAATACCTGAGTGTCGGATCCCAACAACAAGATAATAACCGTGACACTCCCAACAGGCATTGGCCGTTGGATTAGGAAATTACTTTATAGATTTTTGAATTAATTGTGCATGTGCTAACTGCTAAAGATGAATTTTAATTTTAATTATAATATTATGTCAATGATAGATAGGAAAAAGGAAGAATAATAAGAAAAGACTTTTTACATGTTTGATATATCTTTTGAAAACTTTTAAAAATATACATTATTTAAAATATAATCGAGAATAAACCATTCAATATTTAATAATAAATTAAAAAAATAATAATGAAAATGTAAATGAACAAAAAATAATTATTTAACTCGTATATTGTAATATTTTTTTTAAAAAAATTATAAAAATATAAAAATAAAAAGGAATTTGTAGGTGGATGGTGTATTTAAAAAAAAATGTTTGCAAGTGATTGGGCTAAGAAGGCTAGATGGGCCCAAGATTCTGCACATGCCAAAGCCCACTGATTCTGAGTTTTAGTATGATTGTAAAATATTTTCCTTATGATCAAGAAAAAGCAATTACATCAACATAATTTAAAAGAAATGTTCCCCACCCCACGGTGGGCACATGTTAATATGCCCACTGCGTAGGTGGTATCTCACTCATTGGTGATGTTAATATATTTAAAAAAATACATCACCAATGAGTGCATGCCACCTACGCGATGGGCATATTAGTGTGTCCACCATCGGTAGGTGAGCATTTCTCCATAATTTCATACTTATATAGAATTTATCCAAAGTGAATCACACATCTATTTGATGTGAGTTACATATCTCTTGTTTCCTTCTACTTAACCTTTCTATGTATATTAATTAATTTGTAATAATTTACTTCAAAGGTAATTGAAAAATTTTGGTTTTTTTTTCACCATGATATGAAATCCACACAACTTTCACATGATATAATAACTCATCATAAATAGATGACTATATATGACTTACTCAAAATCAATTCACAATACAAACTAGAAAATATACAAGTCCTTTGAAATAAACCATACACTCTCAAACAGAGCCCACCAAAAAAAAAAGAAAGAAGCAATGAATTCAAAAACATGGATAAATAAACTCAAACTTGACTACCTTATAGCCATCTTCCTCATAGCTTTCATAATTGCATCTATTTATCCAACCCTCGACGTAAAAAGCCCGACCATGAAACATGGCTCGAAAAACGAGCAATCGGCCGTGAAAAATCAAGACGAGCACGAAGATTCCTCTTCGAGATGCGATTTATTTTCAGGCAAATGGGTTTTTGACGAAAAATCGTATCCTCTGTACAAAGAGAGCCAATGTTCATTCATGCAGAACACTTTTGCCTGTTTGGACAATGGGAGAAAGGATTTTAAGTATCAAAGTTGGAAATGGCAGCCTCATGGCTGTGATCTTCCTAGGTTTCTTAATCTCCTGCATATATATTTATTTTAGAAAATAAAAAAATTGAATCGACTGAACCTTTTTTCTTTCTTCCGAATTTGTTTCGATTTTGAATGTTATCAGGTTTAATGGGACCGCATTGCTGGAGAAAATTAGAGGAAAAAGCCTTGTTTTTGTTGGTGACTCTTTGAATCGAAACCAATGGACATCGATGCTTTGCCTGATCGAGCCGTTTCTAAGCAAATCGACTGCTAAAATCTGGACCAGGAAAGGCAATTTGTTTGTCTTCCAGGCACCTGTAAGATTATTTACTTTTTTTTGTTATGTTCACAAGTTCTGTTGGGCTGATACAATCACAACACGTCGACGTAATTATTTTATTAGATTAACAAAGTAATACCAAGATACAAGAAGTAGCAGCCTAAATGCATACTTATACTGTCAATTGTTGTAAGAATAGTATCTTAAGGCCTAGCACACGACCAACAGTTTTATGTTTGGTATATTTAAGAACAAATTTCATTCAAGCATGTACTAAAATGTAGTTCTTTTTTTCCTGTCTTTAAACTCATGAAGGAGTACAATGCCACAATTGGATTCTATTGGTCACCATTTCTAGTCGAGTCGAATGCAGACAATCCGGGGTATCATCAGGTGAAGGACCGTATAATTAGAATCGAAGATATCGAGAAACACGCTCGGCATTGGACAAATTCGGATTTTCTTGTCTTCGATACATTCTCTTGGTGGCAGCAGCGGACCATGACACTCTCGTAAGCGGTTATTATTATTTTTTTTTTTGCCGAAAAGAAAGACATGACGAACGAAAAATCCTCTGTTTTTAATTTTGTGTGTGAAACCTAGTTTTTTTGGACACATTGATTTTAAATTTTGTTTCAAAACTTGTTTTTTGCAATGCAAATAAGTTTTCCACATTTAAATGTTGTTATCTTCGAAATCAAGTTTTTCATACACACTGACTTATTTTTTTTCTATTATGGTCTTTGTTTACTATAAAAAAATAGTTTTTTTTTTCTTTTCTTCAATGTTTAAACTCTTTTTAAATGTAAAATTGTACATCCAGATGGGAACCGTTTGGTGGGTCGAACACGACGTACAAAAGGGTCGGAGAAAATCTCCGCCCGTACCAAATGGTGATCGAAACATGGTCCGACTGGCTGCAGCTCAACGTGAACCGAACGAAAACAAAGCTTTTTTTCATGAGTCAATCTCCTCCTCACTTTCAGTAATAATTTCTTATTTTCATTTCGTCACGCTTTAAAAATTGCACGCGTTTTAGCATAAATAGCGTTGTGTATTGAATAATCGATTTAAGTTAAATGAAGGAGTTTAATAGTAAATATTGGATCCAAACACTAACATTGAGGTATTATTCTTTACAAACACTAAATACATATATCTTAGTATGACAGAAACTAGGTACGGTATTTTGATCGTTTTTTGTTTTTGTTTTGTAGTGGCAAAAGTTGGGATGTTGAACTAAACTGCTACAACCAAACCGAGCCGATTCTTAAACAGGACTATTTAGGAGTCGAAATCAACCTCTGGATGATGCGCATGGTGAACTCGACCGTGAAGAGGCTCGGAAAAAGAGGGCTAAAAGTCGAGTATCTTGACATAACGCGTCTTTCAAACTACAGAAAAGACGGCCATCCGTCGATTTACGGAAGGTCGGTTAGCAAAATGAGTCCCGAAGAACGGGCGAATGCCCAACGACATTCGGATTGCATACATTGGTGTCTGCCGGGCGTGCCCGATTTTTGGAATCAGATTTTGTATGCATATATTATGAAATCTTAATGGCTATTGTATTTTGGTTGCTATATATCGGTTGATTTTCTTGATTTTTTTTTTTTATCATTTTAGAAACAAATGAAAATTGACTGTGGAGTTGTTTAATATGTGAGAGGAAATAGTTCTGTTTGATGGAAATTTGTTAATGTTTTTTAGAAGAAGAATGTTCCTAGCATTTATTTTTTCTTTTTTTTACAAAGATGGAGGCCAAAGGCCCGGGGTCTATGAAGCTAAAATGCGACGTGGGTGAGACACCCTGATTGGTCGAAAAAAGTGTGTGGTTTATATATTGATTAGCGTATTTCTATACGCATAATTTTATCGCACTTATATATTTTTTGACTTATTTATTTATTAGATAGATGCAAATGCTATGATATTTTTATGTCTTATTTGTAGGATATTGGAGAATTTTACGGGCAACATGGTACCAAACGAAAATTTGACTACATCAGTATAAGAGTGCTTCATGGCCGATCAAGACAGGCCACAAGTTAAATAAAAGTCCAAATTTGATTTGAAGGCCCACATAAACAATTCACGCAAGGCTTGGGGAATTAAATACTTGGGATGAAATTAATTGGTTGTGCGTGTGCCAATTGGAAACTCAAGCCTGATATGACTCAATTTAGGAAGACAAAATTATTTAGCAAACCTGAGAGGAATTATTTAGCAGCCGCAATTTAACTGGAGACTTGGAGAATTATTTAGGAGGATTTATTTATAAGCAAGCCGACATATACTTGGAAAAAAATTTTATTCACGCCGCCCCGCAGAGAAAAGAAGAGACGCACGGAAACAGAGAGGCACGCGAACAGAGAACGCAGACAGATACGAGAGAGTCCGACGAATTGCGGAGGGAGGCCGCACCCGCACACGAGGGAGATAATTAATCTCTCTCTTTTATCTTTTATGTATTTTTATTTATTATGTTAGGCTAATTTTTATTTATAGTTCCGGGGAAGTTGAACCCTATGACTTGACGATGTTTGATTGATTTACATGGTTGATTATGGAGTTATCTTTTTAGAATTGTTTGTGTTATTTTGAATAATTAACCATGATGTGTTGAGTCTTATTTAGATTGATCACCTAGATTAGGCTTTTCATATCTACACCTGAATTAGGCCTTCAATCCGTAATTGTTGATGTGTTTAATTCGTAAGTGGTATCCGGAAGATGGTAACTACCGGGGATAACACGGCCTATTTAAGTGAACGAACGCGGTTGAGTTCACTACTTAGTCTAGCCTATTTTTCTAATTCGTAAAGCGGCTAATTGAATTAAATTTAGGAAGCGTTTCCTAGACTGTTCAAGAGGTCAGATTTAATCGTAGAGCGTCTCGCGGTTAGATTAAAAATAAGGAAAAATTCGGGTAACAGCCCGTGGCGTTACCTAGGGCTAGTAATTCTATAGATAGCGAGATTTGATACTAGAATTGATTAGATGAGTCAGTCGAGGGTGTAGACGGAACCGTGAACTAGAAATTTCTCTTTATTTATTCTATTTTATTTTTATTTTCATTGTTTAGATATTATTTTCTCTATTAGGATTTTAGTTAATTTAGTTCTTAAATTCAAATCCCCCTTCTTTTTATTGCTTTCTTAATTCAATTAATACAAGAAATTCACAATTTAATTCACACTCCCTGTGGGTTCGACCCTTGCTCGCTACTACTACTAGTTGGTAGAAGTAAGTTAAGGAAAAATATAAATTATAATTTTGCCGCGTTGCGACGCGCGGTCACACCCCTCGAAAATCGTGGTCAAGTCATGCATCCAAGCCTGAGGAGGTGACGATATCCGTTGGAATCCTAGCATTTCAATTTCAGGGTTCGAAATTGCAAACTTAAAGCCATTAATATTAATTTGCCAAGAAAAATAATAGAATGTATTATTTATTATTGCATATAACCTCGTCATGGTATCCCTTCGGAAGATTCGATTTTCCATTCCACGTACATGTGTAGGTTTGGTGTTTGAGCCGTTGAGCCGTCAGATCACACATGTGATCTGACAACTCAAACCCTCTAAAATGTAATTGATCTCTAACGATTTCATAACTTTTGAATTTGAACTTTGGAAACAATTTTGACCTAAATTTTAAATTTTTCATGATAAAGAAATAATAGAAGATATGAGAATATGGAAGGTTAATTTCTAGCCAAAATCTGAATTTCCGCCAAAGTTATTCTTACATTAATCAATTCTGAAATTATGGAACTATTATGAATTAGTTAATACAATACGATATTATTCGTGTTCTTGAAGTCGCTAGGCGCTCGACTAGCGTATAGGCGGGACCTAAAATTCAATATTGAATACCTTATTTTTTATTTATTTTTCCTACTTATAAAATAAAACTATATCAGATATAATATAAGTATACACCTAAGTCCAAATAATAATATTAGTATATTATAAAGAAAATATGATAATAAAATAATGTGATTATTATTTAAAAAATAAAAAAAAAGTCAAAAAATTTTCGTTGAGCCCGCCTAGGAGCGCTTAGGTCCGCCTAGCCGCCTGACCAAGTTTTTCAGCCGATTTATACAAATCAGAAGCAGCCGAACACCTCCTAGCGCCTAGCTACCGCTTAGGCGACAGCCTAGGCTGATTTTAGAAGTTAGATTAACATTAAGAACAAGGTTTTAAATAGCGGGCTAAAACGTTTATGACACTGTAGCTATAGCGGAGATTTAGCGGGATTTAGCGGCTAAATTGCACATGAATACAAATAGCGGCACGTTGCCAAAAAAAACTATTTCTCAAATAGCGGCAACTTTAGCGAGCTATTTATTTCCTTGATTAAGAATCATATGTTTTGTTATAAAGCCAACGGTTGACTCCATAGTGGAATCAACCTTTTATATAAAACAAGTAAATCGTGTCATATTAATAAAATTATTAGTATCTATTTAAGTAATCAGATACTATAGTATAATTTACTTGTTGTATATAGAAAATTGACTCCACTATGAAGTTAACTGTTGGATTCATAGCAAATAAAAAACGATATATACCATAAAGAATGAAACGGATTTTTATATAATACACACGTGCTATAATCATGTTATATTTTTATATATATGGCGTGTTATAATCATGCTATAATACACACGTGCTAAAATCAATGAATACTAATCATTATATCAAATGTTATAATCGTGTTATTATATACATCACATTAACCTTAAATTATCGAACTCATTATGTAAAGTAGATTGATTCAAAATTAATGTGGAACAATCATATCAGATGAAACTAATCAAAGAGGATATGATATTATATTTGTGATTAAGGCAACAAAATTCTTCACATTATCTCAATCTTTTAATTAATTTCCTCATTTTCTTCCATCAAATCATTACAACGTAACTCCAAAATCTCCTTACAACGTACAAATATAATAGGCAAACAAATTAAGTCCAGAAAATATGCACTCAAATTATATAATTTGCATCTACTAACAATTAATTAAAAACTTCCATTTCAACTTAATACCACACGTGCCATAATAATATAATTCATTAATAAAATAAACACGTGACAAAATTATCCCCATTATATACCACAACATGCTAATATGCTATAACAATATATTCATAGGTCCAAAAGCCTTAAGGATTATGAAAAACGAAAAATTGGCAGCTAAAACATGGAAATCAAAACTGAAATCCCCTCAGCTTGTAAGCCTAGCTCTTCTAACCCTTATTGCGGTCTCTCTTCACTTGACCCGAAACAACTCGGTCGACCCGCATGTTCTTATCCAAAACGAAGACCCAATTGAAAACCCGCGGGTCGAAAACGGCCCGGTCAAAGGTTGCGACTTATTTTCGGGCACGTGGGTTTACGACAATTTGTCGTACCCGTTGTACAAGGAAGGAAAATGCTCGTTTATGGAAGACGATTTCGCGTGCGAGAAGTTTGGTCGAAAGGATTTGAAATATCAAAACTGGAGATGGAAGCCTCATGGTTGTGACATTCCAAGGTTGGTTTTTTTTTTTTTAACAAAAAAAATGAAATTATAGGCTATATATATTCTTGAAGTCAACAATCACTAAACATCGCAATAATTTTTTGTCGTCGTTTTTATGTCGATTGTCGACACATTATGTCAAAGATAGCTTTATTAATTCATATATAGGTTCAATGGCACTGCACTCTTGGAGAAAATAAGAGGCAAAAGGCTCGTCTACGTGGGGGACTCCTTGAATCGGAACCTATGGAAATCGATGCTTTGCCTTGTCGATTCTTATCTCCCGGCAACGGCAAAAAGATCGATAATATTGAGCGGAAACATGTTCTACTTTCGCTCCATTGTAAGTGTCACGAAAAAAAAAATAATAATAATCGTTTTTTCATCAAATGTTCCATGCATTATGGTTTCAATCGGAATATTATTTTGCGCGTAATAATAGTTTGGTCGTAAATTTGGTTGAAAAGGAATACAATGCGTCGATCGAGTTCTATTGGTCCCCACTTCTCGTCGAGTCCAATTGCGACGACATAGTAAAGCACCGTGTTTGGCCTCGTGTGGTCCGTATTAAGTCGATCGAAGGTCACGGGAGGAATTGGAACGATGCGGATATATTGGTGTTCGACTCGTTCATGTGGTGGACGGGCCCGCGCGATATAACCCTCTTGTGAGTTAGTTTTTTACTCATTTTTGTGTTCTTGTTTGTGTATTTTGATTTCTTCTCCCAAATGTGCTCAGAAAATATAGAAAATGAAAGTTTTAAACTAATAAGTAATTTTTAATTTTTCAGGTGGGGATCATTTGGAAGCCCCGAAGCAATCAAGAAAACCGTGAACAAAAAGCTACTCCCGTACGAAATCGCGCTTCGCACGTGGTCGAATTGGGTCGAAATGCACGTCGATCGAGATAAGACCAAGTTGTTCTTCGTGGGTCCCACGGCTTACCGTGAGGGGTACGTAAATGTCATTAATAGGGCTGCAAACCAAGCCGAACGCTCGAGGCAAAGCTCGAGGACCAGCTCGAGTGGCTCGGGCATGTTATCGAGTCGATCTCGAGCATAGGTTTTGGAAGGTTGAGCTGCTCGCGAGCGGCTCGAGATATATAGCGAATTACTAAAATACTCCTTATATATAAATATTACAATATTTCATACATGATAATTTTACTTAAAAGTCGAGTCGAACTCGCGCTGAGTTTGAGCAATCTTTTGAGTACTTTGATTTCAATCGATCTAGAGCCGAGCTCGAGCGATTGTCTTCATTTGTCGAGTCCATCTCGAGTGTCATAATTCGAGCTCGGCAAGCTCGGGCAGGTAAAAATAAATCAATCATGCTTCTATAAGGCCAATCTTGACTCAATTCGGCTCGTCTGCAACCCTAGTTATTACTACTTATTACTTATCGAGTGCGGGGATACTACTAAGGCTAGTAACATTTTGTTGTTTTTTTTTCTCTTCCTATTGGTTGTGTGTATTTGTAGGAGTACAATGTGGGGAGCGCACCACACGTGTTTCAACCTAAACGAGCCGACTTTCGACGAGGCGTATTGGCGAAGCCTGATGAGTCCCGAGATGGATCGAATAATCGAGTCGACACTGAAGGAGCTGGAAAACAGAGGAGTGAGAGTACAATATCTCAACATAACTCAGCTTTCGTCTTACAGGGGAGACGCTCACCCGTCGACCCATAGGACATTTTGGGGAGTCGCGTCTAACGAACAACTGAAAAACATGAGCAAATACGCGGATTGCGTGCATTGGTGCCTCCCGGGAGTTCCCGATGTTTGGAATGAAATACTTTACGATTATATTATGAAATTTTGATTAGACCAAAAAAAATTGTTGTTTCGTTTCTTTTTTTTTTTAGGACTATAAATATTAAATAATGAATGAACCTATGAAAATTCTAAAATATCACAAATGAACAGCATAAATCTGTCACAAAAGTATTATTCTTGAGCATATTTAACTAATATAAAAATAAAATACTCGGCTACTATGAAAAGAACGTAGATATGTAAAAGGTTAATTATAACACCACCATTACAAATACAATAAACCGAGCACAACATAGTCATCTTTCGCGAGTTGCTTTCTTGTTTCGAACATGTTATCTCGCTAATTAATGAGCTAGAGAGTGAGAGTGGTATCGGGCTCGAAAATCGGGCCTTTTAGGTTAATATCATCACATTCACAAAACCTATCGTCTTGAGATCGGAAGCCAATCAAAGAAGCTTGACGAAAATCGACATCGACCAAGCCCGGCATTATCGAGGCCGATTGCTACAAATATATACCCAAAAAACAGAAAGAACAATTATCATTTCCCAAAATTTAATAATAATAATAATAAATAAAATAAAAAAAATTCACACACCTTTCTGAAAATTCTCCCATCTTCCTCAACATGCCACCCGGCTTCGTTGCAAAGCGCTTTGAGGAGGTCGTTAGAATCGGCGTGCTTGGGAAGGTTGTAGTTTCCGTGGGCCCGAAGCCCGGAAAAGATTTTGTGGGCCACGGCCCGTCTCCTCCTCTCCCTTTGCTTGTTGTTCATGCGCTCTCGATCGGACGGGTAGCGAAACTTGGTCACGAGCCCACCATCTTTCGTGACCCGACGAACGAGCCACGGGCCTTTGCTTGTCTTGATACAACCTCTTAGAATGCTTTTGTTGCCCTCATATTGTTCCATTATTCTCAATGGGTTCTCTTGTTACAAACAAAAAGTTTGATAATTTTTCTAAGTGATTGCATTGCATTATATATATATAGAGAGAGAGAGAGAGAGGAGAAATGTGTTAAGAGTGTTGACAGGAAAAGGACAAAAAAAGGGAGATAGGTGAAAGGGAATATTAAAAAACAAAAAAAATAATTAAAAAAAAAAAGGATGTGATAATGTATGTATATATGTGAGGAATTTTTTTCTTGTTATCTATAACTTTCTACTATTTTTTGCAGGAGCTTGAGCATGTTAATAATTTTGAGGAAGGTTTGAATGAAAAATATAGTAGCATTTTAGGATACATTTTAGTAACAATTTTCACATTTTTCGACATCTAACAATAAATTTTTCCATTTTTTTGTCATTTAATGATCTGAAATTTAAATGTTTAAATAATTGATTTTATTGTACTCTTCATAAGAACTATATTATTGGTGAAATGATTTGGGTTATATAATCTTATAATGAAAAAAAAAAAAATGTCAATGAACATTTGATGAAGTTGATTTTTTAGTTTTCACGAACTGATTTTTTTATTCCAGGATCGATTTGGCTAACTATGCAAGACAATACCTTTCGGGAAAATGCTAATAAGGTCTCGTTACGAAAACATTCCGTCGGAGTTTTTAACTGTTAGATCATCATGTAACCGACGGAATGGTTCCGTAAAACTGTAAGCATCTAACATTATCAAATCGGTTCACAAAAACGGTAACTGACCGTCACTTAAAGACAGCCAAAAGAAAAATAAATGCATAAAAAAAGTACGTACTATTTGATACGCTTCTCAGGTATTTTTCTTTGTCTTCTCAGTCATGTTTGTCGCGTTTTGTCTTTTTTATTTTTTTCAATTTTTTGATCTACACTTTTTTTTTTTTTATAAATTATTATTTGCAAGAAAGCATGCTAAAAAAATTTGTAATCATATGGGGCTTTCTTTTTAATTTTGTCTGTGCTGATACGTGTTGAGAAGCGCCTGACAAATCTGGCTCTTTTGAGAAGGAAAATATTTTTATCTGCTGACAAAAAAAAATTAAATAAAATAAAATATAATAAATAAATAAATCAAAGAACTTCTTATGCTACAGTTTGAGGGAACAAAAGTTACAAAAATCAGCCAATTGCCAGAATTAGGGAAAATTGACTGTTTGAGATTTTTCGTCAAAAGTTGGTCTCTATGCTTCTTTTGTATGAAATCTCTGTACTATGATTCTGAATTTGAAATAAATATTAAAAGCTGTTCAGCATCTCCATTTATTGTGAAAATATGTTTTTGTTGCAGAAAAGTTACATTACAGGGAAATGCTACAACCCCGTTACGGAACCATTTCGTCGAAATTTGTAACTGTTAAATCATCATATAACCATCGGGGATAGTTGATCTAACGGTTACAAACCTCGACAAAATGATTCCATAACGGGACCGTAAAATCTCCTTGCATTATATGGAAAACGCTACAGTCTCATATATATGATTATAAGTTAACACTACAAAAAAAATTTTAAAAAAGAATAAATTAAGTTATCTATTAAAAAAAAAACCTATAATAAATTTCTTAATAGATTAAATTTGTGCTCATTAATGAACAGCTTCTCTATTGATTATTATAGAAATATTTTGTTTCCAAGGGACCAAAAAAAAAAAAAATTATCCCAAAAGATGCAAAATCACATTATTTGCCTCAACAGCCAACTGCTACAAAAATTGAACTAAATGCACCAAATTTCAAATTATTTGCCAAAAAAATCTCAAAAAAAAAAAAAAAAAAAATAATCAAGTCCAAATAAATTCTGAAAAAGCTGATGATTTTCCTTGCTGGCTGTAACCTGACATCTACAGAGAACAAAAACATGAACTGTTTTGTAGTGTAGTACACAAACTCAGCTAACAGATCAATATTACTTTACATTGAGTTCTGCAATCAGAATAATGCTTATTTGGTGAAAACCAAAAAGAAATAATAACTATACAAACAAAAAATTACTAGAGACAACTTGAAACAGGCTGGAAATTAGACATTACCATGCCAAATTTTCATGCAGCCTTGTGATACAAAATCCTTAAAAGGGAATTCAACATTTATGTGATTAAATAGGTCATCGGCTTCTGTCTTGTGAGTTTCGGATTATCGATAAAATGTTCCGCTGCAGCTTCTCGATTACCTGAGTCAACAAAAATCATGGAAATATTTAAAAAGTGGAGAAGGAATGCATGACAAATCATGAAATCAAATATCGTATAGTGACAAAGGCATACCAGTTTTGATGTATTTGCCCATTTTAAGACAGAAGCAGCTACCTCTTTCAAGTGGTTTCCACACTTTTGATCGTAACTTAGAAAATAATCCGAGTTTTCAGTAGCTTCAGCCACCCACAGGCCATTTACTTGATCTCTTGGTCTCTTGGTGAGATTAACGAACCCAACCTGCGAACATGACTAATTTAGTCAAGCATATCGACTGTCGTCAAATTCTATAATTATAAAAGTGACACTGTAAATCTCCCAAGATCATTTTTTGAAGTTTTAATCCACTTCATATTCTTAAAAATTTGATGCATTTGCAGTAACATTACCATATCATCTATGAGAAAAAATAAATGTACCAATAATAATGTTTAATATAACTTACGTAATTGCATAGGATATTTGACTGCTCAAAAGTTCTGCGTCGTAGGCGATTTTCTTACGCTTAAGCGAACAAATAATTGATTCGAAAGAATTGTACGGAAGCAACAATAAATAAATAAATAAATAAATAAATACACACTTTGTGGCCATCCAAGAATTTTTATTAAATATTTGAAATACTTACCACAGATCCAGCAGCATTGTAGTTTACTGGTGCACAAGAATCAAATTCAACCCATGGCAGGCAGAAGTTAATTGCCAGTATTGCATCTGACGAATAAACTTCTTTAGTAGACCCGTCTGTTACAAATACCCACTGTTTTTGTTGATGACCATGCCTATACACGTCTCCCACATAAACGATGAAAGCAGCAATGTCAAACTCCCTGTTAAAGCCACACAATCGTTATCGGGCAATTAACACCTTATAGTTTCCAAAAGAAACATAATTGATTGATAATTCAATGATATAATCCACAATTCCTACCCGGACAGAGGGACTTTACTCAACGTCGATATTGCAGTCGAAGAGCGAGGATCAAAAAATGGCCTGCAAGAACCATTATTAAACAATTTTTATCGTACTTCCAATAACCTCAGAACAAGTGAGAAAAAAGGCCATTTGACACTTCCAAACCATCACAAAACAAATGAGTGAAAAGGCTATTTGACCCTTTTCCTAATAAAGTAATGCAGATCTTTGCAGCCACTCACTCGAAATTTTCCATCATCACGGGGGACAAAGGCAGCCACTTGCTGGACGATCCTCTTGCTTGTAAACAGAGGGTATACGGATCAGACTTAGATGGTAGAAGACCTTTAACAGCATATGATTTCCCTTCACAGAGCTGTAGTGTCTAGAGAAATGACATAAAACCCAGAAGTGAATAACTATATTTGGAAAGAGGGAGATAAAATATGGAGTAAAATAAATCTGCCTTAAACAAGTACAAAAATTCACCTGTTTTTGAGTCGGGTTCCACAATGTTATCAAGCCTTGATGTGGACGAGACTTCCGTGAATTTTTGCATCTATTTGTCAAGCCAACAACTTTAATGCGCAAAAATGGAGTGACATCTCTCTCAGTAAGCCCAGCATCCTCCACTGCTTTCTCAATAGACTTTTGCATCTCTGACTGCCTCTTCGACTTGCATCAAAGGGGAAATTATATTAGAGTTGTAGTAGGTTATAAATTAAACGAGCCTGGCTCGGCTCGGTTCTCGTTAGGGCTCGAGTTCAGCTAGAGCTCATTTAAAGCTAGTTTGGTTAACGAGCCGAGCTCGGCGTGATAAGGCTCACTAAGGATCGAAGAGAGAATTTTTATATAATTTTTTATGGTTCGGCTCGTAAAAGCTCGAGTCTAGATGGTGAGTCAAGAAAGATGAACATAGCATACCTCCAACTTAGCTTTATAAGATGCAAAGGAAGTTAGTTCCTTCGAGCTCATCCCCGCCATTAAAACCTCTGGTTCAGCAGCTGTCTCGAGTAGCTTCATAAGCTTGGCCCCTTCTTCGCTTTCATGATCACCACCGAGATCGTATTCGGCTTCTCTCTGAAATGATGATATGATACCTTCAACTATTGTATCACGCCTGAACTCAAAATAATATATATATATTTAAATAAATAAGGATATAAAAGACGGTGAAAGAATCAAGAACATCTCTTCTACTCATTTTGAAACATTGTTTAAAGAGTATGAACGTCATTTAGCTGTGACTCCTGAAATACATCTAGTGTGAGATGAAGAAAATATGAACTGATCAAGAGACCCATCAATATCCGATAACAATTATATTCATGTTATCAGAAGCCACAGGGCAACAATAAAAATGAGACTTTAGACGGAATGTATAATGGAATTTACAGTTTCTGGGCCTTTCCAGGTCAAATGTAAAAAGAAAATGAAAAATAAAATAACTGACTGTTGGTATTGGAAAACTGAAGATAATTGAGTTGGGATATGTCAAGGTAGGTAACATTTTGACAATGGTGACCTCGTGGCTAGTGCTAAAAACACAGTTTTCTCAATTCTTCCTTTGCGATGACTGTGTAACTAACTAATGATACTGAACCATTTAAACGTTATGAAATAGAATTCAAGCTATATCAGAGTAGTCAAAACAAAATTGAATCTCCTACAATTCTCCAGCATTTCTTAAACAAGAAATGTAAAAGATATGATTGCTAACCCATTTTTATGAACTGGATCATATAACCATGTCCGTAGCTGGTGCACTAATTTCCCCTCCATTTAAATTATTGGATCACACTATCCATATTTAATACCACTCAGCATATATAAATGAAATAAACACTTGAGAATGAAAACTACGAATAAATTATTCGCAGACACATACAGTTTTTTCATTCTTATTAAGCAATCTACGATGAATGAAAGAACTGAATAAAATGGGCAAAGCAATTGTTACCTTTGGTTATACATTTGCAGTGCCTTTGCTTCTATCCTCTCGGACCTCACAACAAAACTCCCATTACTTAACCTGTATAGAATGTTACCCATATCAAATAAAAACAAGGGAATAAGTTATTTCACCATAGTGGTAAGAAGGAATAAGTGTACTTTTCCCTATAGAGAAGTGGGTATATCCGAGTTACGCCAACTAAAGTACTGGGGACTGCTCCTCCAGTTTCCTTGATGCATCTGAATGCCAATGGACCAAAAGCATGTTTGCCTATGTGGAAAGGACAAGAACATATGTGAGATATTTAACAGAACCAAGAAAATTGCAAAAAGATCACGAGAATGACAAGTCCGTACAGAATCCCAGCCGCTCAGCCCAATGACATCTGTATGTACCGTTCATATGCAATAATAAACTAGTTGTCTGATATGCCTGATACAAGATATATCACTGCTTATAAGTACCAAATAGCAAATGTTGAATAAGTGCGCAAGAAGTACGTGACAGTGGATAGACCTCAAAGGGTGAAACAGGCCCAACCCACCCACTAAGTTTTGCTCCCCAGATCTTCAGATAGACAATACAAACTGTAAGCAGCAGAAAATATTGACAAAAATTCATAAATTGAGTCGATTGCACTATATAGACACAAGAAAATATACTTTACCCTGAGCTTTTGCCCAAGAAACAACTTCCCTGAAGCAAGCTTCTGAGATAGGGGTTCATCCAACAGAGCTTTCATAGAGTACCTAATAGATTCTTTAGTTAGTTGAAAAATTAACTCTGAGAAAAAGCATTAATGAAAAGAAATCCTCACCACCCATCAGTTAATTCAATTGCTGGAGCTTTATCTTTGCCATCATCTGGGGAAACAATATGATTTCCAGACCTGAGGTCATGATTCTCACTAACAGTGGAAATACAGAGAACCATCATTGAAGAAGGTGGTGCATCTCCATCTAAGATCTTCTTGATGGGTGACCTATGCCCATGATTTACTTCTCTCTCATATCTATGCACGGATAGAAGATAATTAAATTACAGAAAGAAGTAACTAAAATAAGTAACAATTCAATCGTATATACCTGTATCTTAGTTCTTCGAGTACATTAGAGACAACTAACAGTTTTCCAGCAAATTTAGCAGGATAGCACCTTTCGTAAGAGGCAAGTTTCCATAGTATCCACTTATAGTGGTTTGCCACCCACCTACATTAACGAAAAGATAATTGGGAGAAGGGCAAAAGGAAATACACATCAACCAAAAGCATCACACTAGCAGGAACTATGACGAATGCATAATCGAAGTTTATTATTAGGTTTTAGTATTATCAGAAAGCCAGGATTTTAAGTAGGTACACATTACAGATAACACGACGCTGTTCTGATAGCTAAAAAATTATTCCTTCAGGACCAACTGATAAACCAATGCACATGTTATCACCCTTCCGTAAATTATTGTGGATCAAGGTTACATAGCAAGAAAAAGAACTATTACTCTTTGGTCAAGTATGGAACTGAAGCCCCATACTGAGACAACATCCCGTAAAATGCTTCTGGTCCGCTACAATCTGGAGGTATTTCTTTTGTAAATGTGTAACTCACAGCAGCAGAAGGGTTCATTCTCTTCACATATTCAGGCAAGTTCTCCAGCTAATTTCACAGTAATAACATAAGCTATCAAATTCAAAAGCAAAGGGATTAGTAGCAAATGAATTTGAATGTGGATACTATTACCTCCTTTTGGACCGAAGGAGGCTGCAAAAGATACTCTTTAATATACGCCCGTGAAGCCTGAAGTGGGTATCTCGTGGAAACCCTCTGTTTGCAGGACGCCTCTTTTGGTGCTAACCTATGTAAATCTAGAAGAAATATATGCCTCTGAACCTCCGAAAACAGTACTTTATTTGAACACTAAGGTTATGCCATGAACTTGATCACTTTACCTTTAGTAGCCGAAATGCTATTTTTCTTTAAAGGGGTAACAAATGAACCTTTGGGCCTCTTGAACGGAGATGAGGAACTAGTCCTGCCAAGTCTTTTCTTATCACCCAAATATTGTTTGTGATCCTGGCAATCTGTATTCATGGTATTTGAAATATCCACCAGTGCCCCATTGGAAGACCTCTTGGGCGGAACAATGTTATGCTGAAAAGCATTTCCCACATCAGTTTTGCCTGAGTACGGTTCATTCTTCAGCTGCTGTCGACCAAAATTAAGGTCACTAGAATGCCTGTTAGAACTGTTGAGTCCGACCTCTGCATCAAACCGTGTAATCAAGTTATTCCCTGGGTGTAGATTTTGGGACTTACCAAATGACTGCTTTCGGAGTAAATGTGATCCATGGGGAGATGTAAACATGCTCGATGAACTGTCACCATTTTCTTTAAATTTTCTTGAAAATGGCGTACTAAACTCTCTCTTTGGGTTTGACGCACAACCGGTGTTCCATCATCAGCTAAAGGAAGCATTAGCTCGACTGTGCTTGCTTCATTAAGAAATGAGTCACACTCAGGATTTCCGAGCAAGCTCTTTGCTCGTTTTAATGCGGCACCGCTAGCAGTTAGGAATTTGACTGGAGGAGGCTTGGCGGCAGTGTTCATGAAATCAGGAAAGTTCAATGATTCACTTATCTCAGAACCAGACTTAACTATGGATGATGTAACCTTAGTGGCACTACTAATGGTTAAGTTACTTGGGTCCTTGGTCTGTAAATGAGATAGATTTTCCCAAGAAAGGAGCTCGGTAGAACTCGGCTGTTGCTGTTTCTGCTCAAACCCATTTCCATACTCTTGGTCCCAATTTTCCTCCAGACCTAATAAGCTTTTTGCTCTAAGTAGGCCGGCTGAAGATATGTTAACTGCTTTCCCCGAGCCTGTTTGGAACATTGTATTTGACATATTAACTGCATTCCTTGAAGTACCCTGCAAACCAGACATAAATACAGCTGCAGATTTCACCAAGCGAGTCTCGGGTATTAGTTTCAAGGGAGAAGCCCCATTTTCTCCCAAGACCAAGTGGCCTACACAATATGATAGATGAAAGGTTCATAAGTATGACCCTTGACCTGAGTTAAACAAACCAAAAAAAAAA
>CACSLK010030184.1:4039339-4051940 GCA_902706635.1 Striga hermonthica | reverse complement strand
ATTCCGATTTGTATGCGTTGATTTCGGCCTCGTGAAGTCATGAACTTTTAATGGAGAGAGAGAAAAGGATAAGGTGATATCAATCGTAATCTCGTATATGTGAAATATAAATCACGACCTAATCCTATTTTGCTTAATTTTTGCACAGACCGTATATGTGTAAATATATACAGAAAGGGGTTCATGTGTGTAATTTTCCCCTTTGATTTGGATGGAGGTGGGTTTTGGGTTTAGCCCAATATAAACAATTGTTGACCTTTGCCCAAGTGGGCTCGTGGAACGAAATTGCAATCAGCCCATCTTCAGCTAACGAAATAATATGAATAAAATTCGACTCCACACGTAATTTAAGCTGGTTGTTAAATCAGCCCAGCTTTAGCTAAAAGATATGAGCTGCTTGTTATCTCTACTCCAAAATTCATTCACTCATCAAGACCTTTTATTATTTTAATTATATAGTTTGCTAGTTGAGCTTCCAAAGGATGGATTGATATATATTACTATTGCAATACTATAAAATCAAACTAAACCCCTACATTTCGTATATAAGTTAGGTAGAAAAGTAAACAACTATAGTTACAACTAGGGCGGAAGTCGAATCGAGCAGTTCGCGAGTCGCTCGAGTTTGACCGAACTCGAGTTGAGTTCGACCATGAACTCGAGTCGAGCTCCAGCCTATATTTGCACTGGCGAGTAGCTCGCGAGCGGCCCGAGATATATATTAAAATTACCAAAATACCCCTGGTATATATATGTATCATATATATTAATATGTATTTAATGGTAATTTTATAAAATTGATTGGAATTTTTCGAGCCGAGCTCGAGTATTTTAAATTCGAGCCGAACTCGAGCTATTGTATTTTTATCGAGTCGAACTCGAGCCTCATAAATCGAGTTCGACGAGCTCGAGCTCGCGAGCTGCTAAAAAAACTATCAATCCAGCTCGATAAGGCCAATGCTCGACTCAGCTTGTTTGTAGCCCTATTTACAACTCAACTCGAATGTTTATTAACGAGTTGGGTTCGAGCTTTTTCTGGGACAAAGTACAAAAAATTACATATATTTTCATTTTAATTGTGAGTTTTAATTAAATGAGCAATAGAATACTATATGGATTTATCAATTTTATGAGTACTAATTAAGTAATTATCAATTAAATGAGTTTGGGCTCCACTCATTTACGAAATTTAACAAGTTCAGTCGAGTCGAGTCGAGTCGAGTCAATCCGAGCGGAGCTGAAGGCTACAATTTGGTGTGGCTTTGAATGCTCCATATAGTTCATGAAGATATTTCTTTCAACAGCTCGAATTATAGCCATTCATAGTTCAGTAACTTCAGTTCATTGGGTTGCATATTATATCCAACATAAAAGGGAAAAAAGGAAATTCACAACGAGATTCTTCTTTCGAATTCGGCCATGGCGTGCGCTGTTGTACGCCAACACAATTGTAGCTACCTATACTCCACACATGCCAGCTACGGCTTCACCTCAACCAATTTCCCGCCGATTTGCAGTACTTTCCAGCTCAAGCGCTCGACAAGACACGGCAATGTTAATCTATTGGCTCGATTTCGAACGTTCCCTAGATCGTCGCCAGCTAACGATAAAACATCCAGCACTATGTGTGAAAAGCCGGAGTCCGGCGCCGGAGACAATCGGGTTGATGCTAGCCGGCAGGATACGGGTCATATACCCGAATCCCCCTCTATTGTCGCACGTTTTAGGTATTCTGATGTTTTTTATTTTTTATTTTTTATTTTTTTTGAGATTTTGAGAAAAGTATTATTTTGGGACTCGTTGTGGGTTTTGCTCAAATTCGTATTTGGTTGTGTTTTGTGACGAGGGTTTGTGAATTTGGAACTTTTTACAGGGAGAGATTTAAGTTGGATGGGCTCGGACTGGAGATTCTTTCTATTGCGCTGCCAGCAGCTCTGGCACTCGCTGCCGATCCCATTATGTCGCTTGTTGATACAGGATTTGTGGGTCATTTAGGTAATTCTCATTCTGTGATTTGGAGCGAAGAGTTTCGCAAGATAATGTTCAGCTTCGTATGGATTTATGATTGATTTTTGAATGTGTAGAGTTGATTTAATGATGCTAGTGATACATACGATGCTCATTAGCACGAGAGTTTGTTAGTTTATGGAACATGTTAGCTGTGTTTTAGTTTTTCCTGATTATATTGTTCTTAACATGGCTTTTGCTTTGTACCTCCATAAAAGGAATCCTTTTTGTTTGTGACGGCCACCAGCTCATTAGAGTCATTTTTTTTAGGGTCTGCTGAACTGGCTGCTGTTGGTGTATCTGGAGCCGTTTTCAACCTCGTTTCGAAGTTATTCAATGTACCTCTGCTTAACGTTACTACATCTTTTGTTGCTGAAGAGCAGGCATCTTTTATGAAGGATGCTGATGTATACGGTCAAGTTGTCAAAGGTAGTCATTCTAATAACAGAATCTGTGTATTGACTTCATAAAACTTTCCGTCAGTTTAGCTTTGCTGTTCTTTTTGAATTCTTAAATATGATTACTTGTGTTTTTTTTCACTGGCAGAGCAGGAAAGTAAGATATTTCTTCCTTCAGTATCAAATGCACTAATCCTTGCTGCAGCTCTTGGGATCATCGAAGCAATTACACTAGCCATGGGATCCGGTTTCTTAATGAATACGATGGGTATACCTGTTGTATGTCTTGCTTAGCTAATCATTGGACTTTGTTGTGACATATTTTTTTGTAGTTGCTACTGCTCTCTTGGCTTCGGTTCAATCAAATGTAAATTTGTCACATTTGGTGATCCTTGAAGAATGGCATTTAGTATATTTGGACAAAAAGTTCAAATGAAAATATAAGTGAAGTTCTGACTTGAGCTGTTGCACAAGTGTGTGTGATGCTCTTGCCTCTCAAATAACAACTTAGTCAGACATATACCCTATAAATAATGCTGATCCAAGTGACTATCTTGTTACAGGCTACAGACTCGTTTTTTCTTTTTTTCTTTTTTCCTTCTGATTCTAGATTTCTTTATAATGATGGATAACAAGTGAATGCACTACAGGAAGACTTTAACATTTTCTTCCTTTAAATCAGCTGTTGATAAGGCCTTTTTCATAATCCCCATTCTGGTTAACCTTGCTGGTTTTCGGCCTAATACAGGATTCACCAATGCGCTTGCCAGCTGAACAATTTCTTACCCTGAGGGCCTTTGGAGCCCTACCAATCGTGGTGTCACTTGCTGCTCAAGGAACATTTCGTGGGTTCAAGGATACGAAGACACCTTTATATGCTGTTGGCAAGTATCACAAATCCATACTTCTCTCTTGAGTAAAAAAACAATTAGTAGTTGAGCACCTGAACAACCTTTTAGAACAATAACGCACCATAGGAACAATCTAAGAAAGCCATGTTCATCTTCTTTTTGTTAAAGAATTTGAAGTATGTGCAATTTTAATATTTTTTTTTTCCATATTAGCAGATATAGATATGTGCTAATATAGATATCCCCTGAACCAAAAATGTAAAAGCTTTCACTGGAATTTAGTTGATGAATTCTATGACATCTAATTCAATCTCTACACAACAACAACAACAACATACCCAGTATATTCCCAACCTATGCTACCTGGACTCGGATATGGGTGGCGTATCGGGTGTGGAGATATGAGCGTCCGACTCGTCAATAGTTTAGAAATCTTGAACATTTTAGCTAAAATGCCACACCCGACACTCATACCCACACCAGTGTTGACACAACATGACACGGGTATTCTTCCTAAATAGAAGAGTCCAGGTAACATAGTTCCCAACTGGTTGGGGTCTGGGGGTCAGTTATACGCAGACCTTACCCTTGTAATTATACAAGGAGGCTGTTTCCGTAGCGACCCAAGGAGCATTGCATCGTTTGATATATTTTTTTCTAGAAACTTCACTAATAGAAGAAATACTAGAATTTAATTGAGTCATTTTGATTTAGTCCATTATTAGCACTATGCCAGGAGAATTGTCAACAATGACTCTTCCAGCTCTATTTGCAATGGACAAAAATGTAAAAGCGTTCGCTACAATGTAGTTAGTTGAAAATATTAACTGCATGAGTTCTGTAATATCGTTGTTAAACTTTTAATAATTGGGGCATCAAAGGTGCGGTCGCATACAGTGAAGTACATCATATGAGGGTGAACCTTGTTGCACTTTAGTGAAGTTCCATCCTAAAACCAATTGGTGATGGGAGGAGTAGTCCACTAGACTTATAAACTAGGTTCATTTACCCTATCGAATCAATGTGGGACGTCACATGCCATATTCTAATACGCTCCCTCACTTGTGAGTCCTTCATTAGCCCAAACCTATAACCGGGCCCGCTCTGGTACCATATCAAATTTTTGATAATCGGGGCGCCAAGGGTGCAGTCCCACACACACAGTGAAGCGCACCATAAGAGGGTGAGCTTAGTTGCACCTTAGAGATGTTCCATCAAAAAACCAATTGGTGATAGGAGGAGTAGTCTACTAGACTTATAAACTGGGTCCATTTACTCTATCAAATCATAGTGAGACAACTTACAAGTAATATTTCAACCATCGTTTTGTCTCTATTCAAGTTGTTGTCCATGACATTGTTTTCTGTTTTGTCCAGGAGCTGGCAATGTACTAAACACAGTACTTGATCCGATATTAATTTTTACATTTGGTCTCGGCATTAGCGGTGCTGCCATTGCTACCGTGATTTCTGAGTACGTCGAGTGATGTGGTATAACTAACACATTAATTGCATCACACATTATATACATAATGAACCCTGTTTTCGTTTAGCTTTATTTGAAATTTCTGTGTGTATATATTTATCATTAGGTACTTGACTGCTCTTATTCTTTTATGGAAGTTGAGCGAGGAAGTGCAGCTTATTGCTCCTAGTATTAGTGGACAGAGGGTTGTTCAGTATCTTAAATCTGGTATTTTCCAATGTAAACTGTAGAACTTTCAAACGTCTAGTTTGCTATATTAATATTTCGTAAATTACGTGTTGTGCCTGCATGAGCTGAATTTTTTGAACTTTTTTTAACATCGTTTATCTTTATCAGGGGCCCTTCTAACAGGGAGAACTCTAGCAGTCCTTATAACGACAACAATTGCTACATCAATGGCAGCAAGAGAGGGTCCCATTCAAATGGCCGGATATCAGATTTGCTTTGAAGTATGGCTGGCTTTGTCTTTGCTAAATGATGCCTTGGCACTTGCTGGTCAGGTAACACCTGTAATGATAACACCATTGATAATTTTTGTAGGGATGGACCATGCAAACCCTCATCTGGTTTAGTATGGATACACCCTTTTTTTTTTTATTTTATTTTATTTTTTTATTTTTTGTTAAAATGATGTTATTTAGGAAATAGCAGAGACCCCACTTGAGGCTTGTCCAAATTACCCATAGTCTCACATGCCACAACACATATTCAATAAAATATTAATTTGAAAGTTTCCAAACGAAGAGACTTTCTCTGAGTTTGGTAATTGGTTCTCATTCTATCTTGCCCTAACTCAGCAGTGCTAAATGTTTCTTGTCACTCTTAGTTTGGTAATTGGTTCTCATTCTACTTTGCCCTAATTCAGCACTGCTAAATGTTTCTTGTGTCTCAACTGATTTTTATCATATTTATCATATTCTTGCTGACATGACAATCTTTTGACAGACTCTACTTGCAAGTGACTACTCTCAGGGAAACTACAGCCTGGCACGTCAAGTGACCTACAAAGTGTTACAGGTTTGGAGTTCTTATTTCCAATTATCTCTTGTATTTTTCCGAAATGTCAAGTTATCAAGTATAAATGATGTACTTGTCTGTCGATCAATTTAAGGCTGTGTTTGGTAAGTATATTAGCTAACTTATAGCTTATTTGATTAGCTTATAAGCTTCTTGTATTCAAATAAGCTTGGTTTGGTAGGACGGGTTTTTTTAAAAAGCTCGAATTTATCTCATAAGTTTTTCTTAGGTAGCTTTTCAAATAAGCTCATTGAAACTTTTATTTCGGCGAGCTTATCGGTTAATTTTACTAAACACCTTTATATCATATAAGCTAGTTTTTTCAGCCATAAGTCATAAGCTATCAGCTATAAGCTCGAAATTCACTTAAAAGCTATAAGCTAGCTTATCAGCTAGGTTTACCAAACATAGCCTATAATGACTGCCTTACGACTTGTCATGCATGCATGAATAAATCAGATTGGCTTAATACTGGGAGCAGCTTTAGGGGTAATTTTGTTCCTTGGATTTGGTGCATGGTGCAGCTTATTTAGCACAGATCCAGAAGTTCTGCGAATAGCCCGATCTGGAACCTTGGTGAGTAATGTATCAACTATATTTGGGGTAATTTTCTTTTTCTTCTTGAGTGAAGTAAAAATCGAGTATCGAAAAGTTTTATCAGATTCATGAAATGATTCAACTAAATGTCTGAAATCTGATGGCCTTTTTTTTCTCTCTTCTACGTTGTAGTTTGTTGCCGGGTCTCAGCCCATGAATGCTATAGCTTTTGTTCTGGATGGGCTCTACTATGGAGTTTCAGACTTTGGATTTGCTGCTCAATCAATGGTAATGTCATATTGTGTACATTTTCTTATTCTTTCTCCAGATATTAGTGAGAGATTAGATTAATGCATTCGGTCATTTGTTAATCAGGTGCTCGTTGGACTAACCTCATCAGCCTTCTTACTGGTGACTGCTCCTTCTTATGGTCTTGCTGGTGTATGGGGTGGCCTCTTTCTCTTTATGACCTTGAGAGTAGTAGCTGGAGTCTTAAGGTAAATTATAATCTGAATATATTTTTCTTATTTCGAGTATTTAAAGGTAAGAATGGGTTTTCTTACAAGATTGTTTTTCTTCAATAATGTTCTTGCCATTCTTTTTTTAACTATAATTGTATTCATGTCAGGCTAAGCACCAGAACCGGACCTTGGAGATTGCTTTTGCTGGACTCGGAAAAGGATAGAACAGAATAATAAAGCTCACATGAAATGACTCTCGACTACTTTGACTAATGTTCATGAGTTTTGCAAGTATTGGTCCTAAAAATCGAGTGAAGTGAGTCTAGCAAAGCTGCTTATGGTGTGTTGCAGATAAAGTGAAAGCAGTGGATAATGATTATTTGAGGCGTCAATAGCACTCGTGCAGTTGAGCTCTGCCTAAACTTAGTTCTTGATATATCGACTGATCAGGCAGTTGTACAGTACGATACAAATGAGCTCAAATGTTAATCAACATTGATTCCATATGTATGTGTAAAGCACAAAACAGTTTTCTTTTATAAATGGTGCTACCTAATGGGATCAGCTTTTAAGTTGCCTGGTGAAGTTATCAAATTTATCAATGCTGTCACACTGTTTTCTTCTCCTGTAAATTATCATATGTTCTTTTATTATTATTATTATTATTATTATTATTATTATTATTATTATTATTATTATTATTATTATTATTATTATTATTACTTTGCAAATATGAGCAATTAATTAATCAATCCATGCATAAGACAACACCAATACCCGTTAAGTTCAGAACTGGATTACATTAAGATAAGTTTTCATTAGAGAAAAAAACCGAGTAACATTAAATAACACGACGACTATTGTACATAAGGAATAAGAACACTATGTTCGATCGAAATACATCCCGGGTTTCTGGAAAGCAAGCAGCAAGATTGGAGTTTTGCTAACGGTTATGCCTTGCGGTCACAGCTTCACCTTTTTCGAAGCAAGAAAAAACAATAAAAAAAATCAATCATTACACAGGCAGGGTGAAACTATAATGAGTCATTCGATTATGTCAATGACGAGCCCTTGATCAGAGCCCTTGATCCGAAGGAGAAAAGCGTAAAGTAAGGTTCCTACTTTGGTTCAGCTTTATTTCGTTAAAATTCTTCATTGGCGATCATTGACGCATTCAATACCTACTAAATAACTTATTTAGTATCAAGCTGTTCAACTATATATTCTTTATGATTTAATATAAAATATGTAAAACGGGTTTAAGTGCTGATATACCAAGAAACTGAAACCGTATTTCAGAATTAAACGAATATGAAGTCCTCCAGCTCTCCCCTTTCACTATTCGTAAAGAAAAAGCTATGTACCACTAATAAAAAGCAAAATAGAAAGGGCAACGGAGGAAAAAAAAAAAAAGAAAGGTAAAGTGCTTGGATTGAAAGGAATCTGTATAAAGAAGCAGGATAAGAGATACAATACTTAAGTGAAACTTTAAACACTTCAAACTAGGTTTGGTTCACTAAAACAAGAGGAGGCCAAACGTTGGTGAATAAAAAGGTAATGTTTGCTCTAAATGAATGTACCTCAGAAGCATTATAAAGCAGTACCATTCTCCTATAAATTTTCAGTTTTTTATCTGTGTATAAGAAATTCTTCCAAGTTCATCCATTTCGATTAACAACATAAGTGACAACTCAAAGTTGCACATTATCCCTCACTCGTGCTAGTTGAGATTTATGTTAAGCAAGATTCTTCGCATCACAAGATCACAATAGCGCCAATCACAAGAACTAACTACACACGATAAATCAAAACAAGCCACACAGCGGCCAAAAGGGCTTAACAAACAAGTCACATTCTCCAAACTAAAAATTAAAATGAAAAACCGAACAGAACACGAAACGGAGCAAGAGCATTACCTTACCCAAGTAGAAAAAAGGCCACCATAACAACATCAGTTCAGACCAGCACATTATTCCAAACCTGCAACTCTACACCTCAATTTCATATTATGATTCTCCTGCAAACCAAACACATAAACCTGTTTTTACCACAAAATCCTCCCAAAATATGCAGAAAAGATCTCATCCTACGATAAATCCATCAATTATGCGATTTAAACTCTCCAAACCTATAAAAAGTTCAAATCTTTTATGCAAAAAAGAGTTCAATATTAATTTAGCAAGATCACCTGCTCTTGAACTTTGGCATTTGTCTGCTCAACCAATCTTGACAGCCCATCAATCTTAGCCAGCATTTTATCATACAAATCCTCGAGCTCGCCCGTGTAAGCCGCCTCCGAGCCCATCAACTTACTAAGCCTCCCGATTTCGAAACCTTCGGCATAATCATCCAATTGGTTCTGTTCTTTCAAGCTGTTCTTCCCATCGGCCGAATTATCCTCAGCCATTGCATTCGAGCCCCTCAATTCGCAGCCCAGCATTGGAAATCGCACGCTAGGGCTAAAAGAATCGTATTGGGACCTGAACGAGGGCCCGAGATTGACAATTTGAAGGGTTTTGGGCTCAAAGGTGCCGCCTTTATACTGAAAGGCTCTGTACTCGTGGGTGTGGATCAGCTGGTCCTGAAACGGCGTCGTTATGAGGAGGAAAAGGGATGGGGCGAGGGAGATGGTGGAGTTCTGAGGGGTGTGGGCGAGGGAGGGGTCTCCGTGGAGGGAGGCGGCGGCGGCGGTGTCTTTCATGGAGGGGCGGAGGGGGGTTTTCCGACGGGCGGAGAAGGAGCCGATGAGGGGGGCGGGGGAGGAGTCGGCTGCGGCGGCGGGGGATGGGAGGGGGAGGTGGGAGGGGAGTGAGAGGAAGGAGGTGACGGTGGCGGTGAGGAGGGAGGCGGCGGCGGCGTCGGAGTCGGCGGTCGGGTGGTCGGAGAGGGGGTTGGAGGTGGTGACGGCGGCATGGCCGAAGAGGTAGCCGTGAATGTCGCCGGCGGAGGAGGAGGAGCGGTGGAGGAGGGAGGCGAGGGTGGCGCCGGAGATCAGGATCTTGTCGATCGGGAAGGCGTCCATCGCTGTTGGTTTTGGTTTTTTGTGGATTTTTGAGCTTTTGAGGTGAAAGTGAGTGTGAAAATTGGGCGGAGTTTTTTTTATCTTTTCTGCTCTTCTAGTCTAGTCTTGAAAAAGATTCGCAATTTGCTCATCAAACGATTCTCAAAATTAATTTTTAGAATGCGGTTGATTTAAAAAAAAAGATAAAAAAAAAAATATATTGAAAATTGAGATAAACATATACTCCTACAAGAATTTTTTGTTTTATTTCACAACTAGTACAACACCCGTGTATTACACGGGTGCTTGCTAATTTTTTTCTTAAAATTTAAAATTAATGAGAAAAAGTAGTTTGAAAATTTAAATACCTTTTATAAAAAAAAAATATATATATATATTATATATTTATTATGATACTTTTTATTTGTGCGACTTACTTGTGTTATATTATACTATTTTTTTAACTTACACTATATAACTACATTAAATATAAATATATCAATTGAGAAATAATTTTATTTTTCTAATAAATTTTAATAAATATTATTATTTTTTATTATTATAAAGATAAATATAATTTATTTATTTTATATATACAATATGGATGTCAAATCGAAGATCATCAAAAGATGATTAATTTGATATATTATATAGGTAAAACCGATAAGAAATATAAAAGTTATCTACTTTTAAAATACATTTATAATTCAATAGCTTATTGAAGGAAACAAATCAAAATTTAGGGATATATTAGTCACTTAGTGTCTCACTATGTAAAATTACAAATAATTAAAGGGTTATATTAGTAAAAGTGATATTAAAATACCTAAGTTAGCTAAATAATATTTATGGAATACCCGAACCTAGATTATTAATTATTAATATATTAATATTATTTGTCCAAACCTAATTACGAAGCATGATTCTTCGCCATATAGGATTCTGAAGCACCAGAAGCAGCCACGTAGGCTCAGCGCATTCTGGAATTATATATAGGGAGGATTTACGATAAGTATATGATTGCATATAAAATGGAAATGAATAATTTTTGCTAGTCTATTTTGAGAATATAACAATTGGATATACTATAACAAAGAAATACAATAATGTAACATTTTTATCATAAATAATGATTGGTTATATATGTCATATTTTAGAATACAATAAAAATAAAATTATGAAAATTTATAGTTGTGTAGTTGGAAATAATGAAATTTTAGAAACACCTCATATCATTTTTCTTATAATTATATTCAAAAGTTACACTATTTACATCTTTTTTATCTCATTAATTATTTTATTATATCCTTTAATTTTTTTGTCCAAATATTGAATATTATTACTTATTTTTTCACAAGTTTTTATTATTACCAACTCTTGTAACTCTACCCCTTATGATGGTCATACAATATTTATCTTTTTTTATACCAAAAAAAAAAGATAAAAATCCAAGTTTTGTATCAAACCCATGAATACCAAAAACATAACTACATCTACATGAGCTAATAAGTAAAAGCGGCTTGTGAAGCCAACAGTGACTCCACCTTCTATATAAAACAAATAAACCTACTATATTAATAAAATTATATTAATGTTATTCTCTTCTTCTTCTTCTTCTTCTTTGGAAAATCTATCCCGTGTCCCGTCCGCCATGATTGCACGCCGGAAGTTTAAATAATCAGAGAATATGGTAGGTTTACTTGTTATATATAGAAAGTTGGCTCCACTATGAAGCCGACTTTCATATAGCAAAACGAAAGTAAAAGATCCAACACTATGCATATGAAAATTAAAGATTTTATAGTAATCTGATCACAAAATCTCTCTCTCTAAGATTTTATTACAAGCCTGATTACAACAAATAGCCACCAACAACAATCAATGCATTTGTATATATACACACTCTGATACTGATTGTACCACTCTTTTCAAGTCTTATTAACCAAGAACACACGCTGTGAGAATTTCAATTTTCAACCAACCAACAAAAAAATCAAAACAAATGAATGAAATAAGATAAAAAAAATAAAAAAAAAAATTATACACACAGCTCAATGAATTTCTTTAAAAAAAAAATATATAAATAAAATTAAACAAATCAATGAATTTCAAATTCTGCAGCAAAACCAGCCTTCAAAAACTTTCACTTACTCTTTGGGGCCGGGCCTGACCTCTTCGACAGAGTCATTCAGGCAGGGTCTGACCTCCTCGAGCTTCTCCATCACCTGCTTCGCATCGGGCCGGGCCCCCGGCGTGGGGTCCACGCAATGCAGGCCCAATTTCAGCACGTTGAGCAGCTCATCCCCAACATCCGAACCAGCTTCCCCCAAAAGCTCCACATCAAACACCTCATTGGTCCATTCCTCCTTAACAATCGAGGCCACCCATTCGGGCAGGCCCGGCCCATCTTCATCAGTCTCGACAGGAGATTTTCCGGTCAGCAGCTCCAAGATGATCACGCCCAAGCTGTACACGTCAGATTTGGCGGTCGGGTTCTTGTTGGGCTTCGAGAGCTCGGGGGCCCGGTAGCCCGTAGTGCCAGCTGTCGCCACAAGCTCTGAGCTGGCAGGGCCCGTGACCAGGCGCGGAAGCCCAAATTCGGCGAGCCTTGGATTGTTCTTCTCGTCTAATAGAATGTTTGTTGAGGTTAAGTTGCCGTGTATAATGTTCTCTTTGTCGTGAAGGTGGTGGAGAGCTCGTGAAGTCCCAATGGCTATGGATAGTCTCGTCGGCCAGGATATGATGGTTTCGGGCCCTCGGGCTGCCGGAAAGATGGAGTAATATATAATAATAATAATAATAAGTCAGTAGTGTTTTTTCCTTTTTTTTTTTTTTTTTTTTTTT
>CACSLK010030184.1:4017946-4033495 GCA_902706635.1 Striga hermonthica | reverse complement strand
GCTGAGCTGAAATCGAGATGTAAATCGGCTAAAGCTTCTAATACTTGAACTCAAATTTTTATTGTGTTGAGCTATTAACAAAACGAGCTCGAGCCGGCTCATCTAACAATATTAATTTGTTAAGCTCAAGCCTTGTCAAATTAAAAAAATTACATGAGAATTATAAAAAATTACAGGACTCTAATTTTTGAGTCTTAATGAATTGAACTGAAATCGAGTCTTACCCTACTAAAGCTTCTGGTATTTGAACTCGAGCTTTTTACTGAGTTGAGTTATTAACAAAATGAGCCGATAAATTAGCTCGAGCTCGATTCATTTATCAAGATTAAGAAGTCAACTCAATCGTGACCGGAGTATGAAAAATTATATAAAATTTTTTATTTATGAGTCATAGCGAGTTGAGCTAAAATCAAGCATTAACTTCGCTAAAGATTATGATAGTTGAATGCAAGCTTTTATTGAGCTGAATTGTTAACAAAAAGAGTCTCGTTTATTAATATTAACGAGCTGAACTTAAGCCTTATCAAGCTATAGAAAATACACAAAAAAATCTTATTTCGAGCTTTAATGAGTTCAGTTAAAATGAAGCACCTAAAGCTTCAATAGTTGAATATTGAAAATAGAAAAAAAAAAAAATGTAATTTCGCATAGTTTGATAAGGCTTAAACTCAGCTTGTTAATAACCTCGTGCTCGTTTATCAGCTTGTTTTGTTAATAGATCGATTCAATAAAAGCTCGAGTTCAAGTATCAAAAGCTTTAATTGAGTTAAAGTTTGATTTTAGCTCAACTCATTAAGTGTCAAAATAATAATATTTATGTAATTTTCTATAGCTTGATAAAGGTAAAGCTCAGCTCGTTAGTATAGATGCTTATTCCCTAATCATTTACCATTGTGTTCGAACTTTTTTAACTATTCTCTTTATTTTCCGGCAACCACAACCGATGGAGGACCGCCTCCTCTCCGCCGTCATCCCCACGCTTGATCAAAACCGTAATCTCTCTCCCAAATCCACCGCCGCTGTCATCTCTCTCGTTACCAATCCTTTCACTTCCGAACGAACCCTCACTTCCCTTATAGAAACCCTATCTTCCCACCTCCAAAACCCCGATTCCAACCACCGGCAACTTCTCTCCCTCCTATCCGCCCTCTCCCGCCACCAACCCCGTTCCCGCCACCGCATTGCCGCCGCTGCCCACTCGTTCATCGTGCTGCCCTCCACCCCCACCCCTTCCATACCACCCGCACTCTTCCTCGTCGACCCGGCCTGTTCTCCCCAGCCCGACCCGTTTGCCGACGAGTCCCTTTTTCTTTCCCTGTGCTTCTGGCCGTGCGTGAAGATACGAGGATGGATGCTGAGAAACGCGAGCAAATTCTCGGTGAGGCCGTCGGCTTTGCTTACGGTGCTCCTGGGGCTGACTAAAGATCCGTATCCGAATATCAGGGGACTCGCATTGGATGGCTTAACGGTGTTGAGTGGTGGTGTTGTCGTGGAGGATCGGCATTTTGTAGAAGGTTGCTACTTTCGGGCTGTGGAGCTTCTGTTCGATTTGGATAATTACGTACGGCATTCGGCTGTTTGTGCGGTATGGTTTTGGTAGCGTCGCTTGTGGATTATTCTTATTGGATTTTCCCTTTAATATCGACCGATTTAGTGTAGTGTTGTTGTAATGTGGCTGATAATTTTGCACGCTTTTGGTTACAGGTCAGTGAGTGGGGGCAATTGCTCGTGAGATTGTGTTCGGATGAAACTAAAATGGATAGGTCTGATGCATTGTTTCTGCAGGTTCATCGTCTGTCATGCTTTGTGTAAACAAAACATAATGTGCTAGACAGTAGACACACAAAGTTCTGTTTAACTTTAACTTTTTTTACATTTCTTATCATGATAATCATTCTGATTTATGTGGAACTTCATGATAATAGTTCCAAATAACTTCGTGCTATATATTGGTGAAGAACATTCTGCTCATACGATTTGGGTGCATTTTGGGTTTTTAGCTACTGTGCTTGATGAGTTTTCCTTTCCTGAATGTTGAACATATTCCTACAGCTTTGTTTAATGGTTAGAGACATTGATTCGGAGATAAGGGTTGCTGCTTTTAATGCACTTGGAAAGGTACAAACTGTTTCTGAAGATATCCTGCTTCAAACCTTATCCAAGAAGCCTCTGTTAGCAACGAAAGAAAAGAACTACACAGGCCAGTACACTGCCAAGATATTTAAAATACCGGTAACTGCTGCTGCATATATATTCATTCATGGATTGGAGGATGAATTTTATCAGGTATATATGCTTCTTTGTGTAGTATATGCATGTGAGTTTGTATTGGGTGTATTCTGAGAGTTTTTGGTGGCTGTTTTCCAATTGTTATCTTCTTTTTCGTTGATTAAGGTCAGAAGATCAGCCTGTCATGCTCTGCAAGTGCCAGTAGTTCTTTCTGCCAAATTTGCAGCTGGGGCTGTTCATATATTGATGGATATGCTGATAGATGATTCGGATTTTGTTCGCCTTCAAGCTTTGGAGACGCTGCATCACATGGCGATTCATGACCACCTCAAAGTTGAAGAATCTCACTTACACATGGTAATTCCAAATCATTCTTATGTTAACATTGCAGTTATCGGTTTGAAGAAATAAATAACTTTCGTCTAGTTCTGTTATATTTTCTATTTACGATTAGAATATTAAGTTGATATCTGATGCATGAATATGGTTTAGAGGCATTTGAATATCTTACTTCCATTGCAGTTCTTAGGTGCTTTAGTTGATAGGAACACATTGATAAGGTCTGCTGCAAGGAAGACTCTCCAGTTAAGCAACTTACAGAAATTGGCGATGTTTAGATCATGTACTGATAGCCTTATAAAGAATTTGGAACTCTATCCACAGGTTTGTTTTTATTCGAAAATTCTTTTTTCTCTTGACAGAGTGTGTGTGCAGATGTTACCATTATCAAGAGAATCTTCTGCAGTTCTTATTGTTTTTTATTTTCTCAAATGGTTGTTATGGTTTTATGACTAGTTGTTTTTTGTTCGATCAATAGCTATAAATGCCTCAGTTTCTAGAGTCCATTTTCATACTCTTGCGTGAAACTATGCATGGAATATGTTGTAGAATTAGTGTGTATATTTGTTTTTTAATGGCTATTCTAATGTTAGTTTTTTTTTCCTCAACTATTGCAGGATGAGGCAGATATATTTCGTATCTTGTTTGAAATCGGTCACTCGCATGGAAAATTTGTGACCAGGTTCATACGTGAAGTTTCTCAGGAGGTTAGTAAGTGTTCAGTTATGTCCAAAAAATCTTTACCTTAGATAACATGATGCTACATGATAGGGAACAAATTACTTTTTATGAGCATAACAATTGGCCACAGTAATTCCAATTTCAGAAGAGAATATTAGTTACAAATTTTTAACATGTCTGCAAGAATTTTTATACCGATTTTTTTTTTTTTTTCCCCAAAATTGAGGTTGTGCCTTTTGCAATGTTTAGATAGAAATCCTGTGAAAATAGTTTTAACTAGTTGACTTATTTCTGCCTAAATTTTTACCCAGTTGGAGCCTTCTTTTGAAGGAAAGCTAGTTTTTCACAACCTGAGGACAGCTGCATTACTAGCGCTAGCTATCTCGGCACCCATATCCCTCGAGCGACAGGTGTGCAGTATTCCTCCACAGTTATTTTCTTATGCGGTCACCCTATTGGGCAGGCTATCCCGTGCCCTTGTTGGTGTAATGGACCAGAACGCCCTTTTATCTTATCTGACTTACTGCAGCAAATTCACTGTTGCCTCTACTTCTGAAAATTCTGGAGATGAAAAAGCACCGAATCTTAATCTGGAGGATAGTTTGATTAGCTTTCCGAAAAAAAGTGGCAAAAAGATCCCTTCTTTATTTCCAAAGTCACTGGAACTGATTTCGAATTTCAAAACATCAATCTACGTGGAAATTGTTCTAAAGAAGGTTGGTGACTTGTGGCCCCTGATACGTCTCGGCTGCACGAATGAAGTGGTTCAAATATTAAGGTAAAACTAAAAGTGGTTAAGTTCAAATAGTTATCAGTTCTAATAGTTTCGAAAAAAAAAAGATCTTGTTGACACTTGATGAATTCATAAAAATGTGTGGCTTTCCTATATTCGTATGTGCAGGAATTTGAAAAAAGAGCTGAGGGTTTTTGTTTCTCCCGGCGTGTCGAGCAAACCCAATGGCATCTTGGTATTTGCTTTGAGATATTTGCACATCGTAAAATTGCTTGGAAAGGCTTGGACGGGTTTCTTTTCTCAAAGAAATCCTCGATTCAAGGGGATGGGATTAATTCTTACGCCCCTCTTGCACAAAATGGAAAGACTACTCAAGGAAATGCTATATAGATTCCATGGTCTGAGCCGAGAGGGAAAATTGCATATTTTTGAGCTAATGCTTTTGACTTATGTAGTAAAGTTCTCTCATGGAGGGACATTTTGCTTTGAGGGCTACATGAAAAAGTTGAATTTTGTGTTTTCTCGGGTTGAGGATCTTCTCAAAGAAGGCCCGATCGAACTCTCTAGTTTTCTTGCTGAGCTTCGTAAAATATCAAACGAGATTGGAAAATCGGAAGATGGGCCCATGTCTCTTAACGAGTTAGACCTGTTCCAAAAGTCTCTTCACCTTTTCTCCTTGAAATGTGTTATTATACCCGAAGAACTTGAACACTATGAGGCAGAAGTTGAAGTACATGGCAATAATAGTTTCGAAAATCCTTTCCCTTTCATTACAGGTCTACCTGTCGGTTTGCCCCTCGACATCACGTTGTATAACATTTCTAGTGAAAAAAGATTGTGGGTTGTGATTTCTCTCGGTGAAAGATCATCTCAGTTTGTTTTCTTGGATTTAGACGAGTTTGGAGGTTTGGATGCAACAAAAGAGAGATTTTCATTTATTGCTCCTTTTTATAGAACTCTTAAAGTAAAACACTTGGTGTTGCGGGTTTCTATTGCTATGGAATGCTTTTCCGAAGATCAGCCCCCATCGATAAAGCGGTGTAATGGCCCGGAGCACGAGCTCGTGTACCTCTGCAAAGAGAAAGAAGTTCATCTATCCATGGGTGCCGAATAATGTACCGGCTCATAACAATTTTTGCGGCATTTCGATTGAAGGATGATGATGTATATTTATATTTGTCAATATACATGTATGTATACAGATTACATAATACATGTTTGTAGAGTGTAAAATGCCTTAGCTGATTTGATAGCTTCTTTTTGGAAAGAATATTAGTGTAACAATTATAGTGTAAATATTATGTGTTCATGAATATTTTATACAAATGTAACAGTTATACTGTAAGTATTTAAAATTCTTCACAAATTTAAAAATGTATAATAAAAAATTTTAAGAAGTCTGCGATAAAAATCTTATGAAATTCTCAAAATGTCTACCGAAGTCATTAAAGCACAACCCATATAAATTCAAATTCCTCATCATCAACATTAGCCACCACATTCACTTTTCTTCTACAAAAGAAGATGATGACGACGCTGTGTGCTTCTCTGCATCCTCCATGGAAATACTGCAGTTTACACATTGAAATTGTCAGTCCCGACGTTTGGCGTTTAATTTTTATTTTTTAAGATTCACGTCAGGATTTCACAATACCTCCCGTACAAGCACTGGGCCACCCCTGCGAATAGTTCCAGGCCGTATCCCTGGGCTCGTACCAGGCCGAACATGTCGCAGTACTTAAAATATTCGGTATAATATTCATCCGCCACGACTTCTTCAATATGCGGCATACAGCCCTCCCTGAAATTAACCAAACGGTAGAATAGATAACTTCTTCACATTTGGAATGGAACACTTCTTTTAGAAAAAAAAAATATTGCCTTTATTGAAGCTTAATATGAATTCGTGTACCTTGCTCGAAAAATCTGTCTCAGCCTTGACAACTCGCGCACGTAAGTTACTTGGTTATAGACTGCAGCCAACATTTTCTCCTGTTTCCGAGCTTCTTTTAGATATTTTCGGGCTGTGGCTTCCTTTTGATAAGGATCATACCGCGAACTGTACAAGTTCATGAATAACATGGAAATGCAGAATTCAATCATTCATTAGTAGTGCAGACTAAAAAAAAAAAACAATAGAAGAAACACGAAAAAATGAAACACAAACTTTATTCATGGAAAAAGTGTTGTTAAATTAAACGAGCTCGAGCTCATGTAAAGCTGGTTCGAGCTTGACTCGAATAGAGAATTTTTATATAATTTTCTATAGTTCGGCTCGTTAATAATCATAAGCGAGCTCGATTTTTGGCTCGTCTACTTAACGAGCTCGTTAAGGGCTCAAGCTCAGCTCGGCTCAGCTCGTTTACAACCCAAGTTTGGAGAACACAGAGGTCCCAACAAATGTATACTAGTTTCTAATGTTGCAACAAAAGTATGAACTATAGTGATAATTCATCGAACCTCGTGGAAGACTACCTTTCATATTGCCTTCCAATTAGTGCAGGAACATACAATGCAGGGGAATGCCACCATTCTTCACCATATTCCCCGATTAACTCCTCCTAATCGTGTATTAAGCAAAAAAGATCATTCAAGATGTCTTCATCTTGTGAATTAAATGTACGTATAATCAAAAAGTTTCATGTTTTGAAGAGTCGAAAGCATTGGATGCTGCTAAAGGAAAATAAGTTAGAAATCTTAACTAACCTCTTTCGCAGAACTTGATCTGAGACGCCTGCGTAAACAATCCAAAAGGTAAAGAATTTGTCTGATCCTCTCCGGACCAAAGAATCAAAAATCGGTTTCTAAGAGGAAAAAATATACCGAATTGTTTGTCTGATCCCGTCTGGACTATCGCTCGGAGATACCAATAGAGATATGTTGTCTACATTAACACTTTTCATATCCTGAGAAGTTCCTGAATCTTATACAAAGTCATTTAGGGCAACATTATGTAAAAAGCAACTAGCATGCAAGAACTAACTAATAAATGACGAGTTAAGTTAAGCCTTGCTTGCTTCCCTCTCTTCTTCAAACAAAATGGGGAAATCTTGAAACTGATTCAAAGATGGGCTCGACTCTAAGAATAAATGAAATAAATTAACCAACCCTGCGAGCGACAATCTGCCTCTAGAGAGGATGAAGATGCTGCCGGACAACCAGGAGAGCTTTCAAGAGAGAGATCACGCAAACGTGAAACTAATCCCTGGGGCACATGTGTGTCCATCTCCAAAATCCTCTTGACATAATTATCCCAGTTCACAATGGCATTGGCTATTCTGGTGTTATGTAGCATATGTGAACATAAAAATAAAAAAAAAAAAAGCCCGAGAATGAGTAGGAAAAAAAGTACCACACAAAAGCTTTTCTGCAACTAATGTCAATTCACAAACCTCCTGTTCAAGGACACGATCATTTCTTCACAAGATTCCATGGAACGTTTCCGGCCACTTACAGCGCTCATTATCCTACGATGCTGACAAGATGTACTTTCAAATTCCTCCACCCAAGCTGCCTCAAAATAAGGATCACGAACGAACCTGGGATATGGAATAAGACATAAAAGTTAAAGAAAAGATACGATTCGGTCAAGAAAAGGAAAGAAAAGAAAAAAAGTGCTATGCAAAAATTCGCATACTTCTCAGACTTAGACAACTCTTGCAGTCTTTGCATGTAAATTTTCCAGGTATTGGCAGAAGCCACCATTCTGTCATGTATCCATGCTTCTTTTAAATACTTACATACCCAAGCTTCTATCTCACAGTAATAATGATGTGGCCTGAATTACAAGTTATTGGGTTAAAAATAAATAAACAAAAAGGAAACTTTGCATCCTACAAAGGCAATCAACCAACCGAAATTCGATAAACCACAAATGCCGAAATCAGAGTTACCTTTTACATTGCATTCCACAGCGTAGAGGAAGAGGATAGGGTCCAGCATACCGCCAACCTGTACCGAATTCCTTGATCAAATCCTCCTAATCATGGATTAAGAAACAGATTAATACACACAAGCTCTCTATATCTTGTCCAAAACTTTATCAGATAGATAAACGTTCGAATCAACCTCTTCTGCAGTCATTTTTGGTCGGAGACGCCTGAATAAACAATCGAAAGTTACAAGACACAGAAAAGAAAAAATAAAAAAAATCCATATGCTTCAGAAAGTACGAATTTTAAGGTTCTTTACCTAAGTGGTAGCTTCATTCTATATACGGCAGCTCTGTTCCGGTGTATTGCTGGCATGCTGCCCACACCTCTTTCCATATTTATGTACCTCAACATATTTTCAAAAATGAGTTCACAAAAAAAAAAGTTACTAGAACACAGTGACTAATGTATAGCAAAGTTAAAAGCAGCCTTGAATTCACTTTCGTCACACAAAATCGGTTATCTTGCTCGAATAAGGATACACTTAATAGTTCTAGAAAAAAAAATAAAAAAAGTTGATTAATTTTTCAGTATAAACTCCTATCCATCAGTGGCTGATAATATTTCATTCTAAACTGCACAATGCTAACACAAACAGAAAACTAAGACCTTCTTAACTAATGTACATATTCTTTGACAACAGTAAAGAATAGGTACAGAGGACAAACAATAAACATAAAACATCATATGATAAGAAGAACAAAACGAGATAAAACGTACAGACAGAGTCGTGAGAAAAATGGATCGATGAAACTGAGAGAGAACGGTGTTTCTTCTCACAAATTTGGTTAGATTTTCACCAAGAATCTTTTTTTCTTTTAGAAATCTCCTAAAATCTTCCTTAACTTGAATAACAAGCAACTTTTAGAGACTTGTGGAAAGTTTGAATTGAATACACAGTGGGCACATTTTAATATGTCAACCGCCAGAGTCGGTCCTGAATTTTATAAGGCTCTGGAGTCTGGACAAATTATTCTAAATGTTGCCCTTGACTGTTTTTTTTTTTAATAATAAAAAAACAAAATGTAACTCGTAATAATAAAAACAGAGAAAATTAAAATAAAGATATAGCTAAATTTTATAAATAATATTTGATAAATTTCTTAAGAATCGTAAATAAATAAAAAGAGAAAATCCTTTTTATTCAAAGAAGAAAAAAGCAGTCAAAGCTCCAAACTTTTATTTACTTTAAATATATGACAAAAAGTTTAGTGAAATGCAATAATGCTCAGTTATATATATTTTTTATTGAAAAGTATTAATTTTTAACTTTTTATTTAACAAAAGTTAAATAAAAAATCAAAATTGAACTCGTCGGACAATGGTTGAATTCACTTTACTCTTTTATTGGCTATCACTAATATAATAGAATTGTCCAATCATAAAATAATATTTTATATATTCAAGCAAGAAGAAAAAATTAGCAACGTATTGAAAGAATAAATAAAAATATGCAAAACAAATTAATTTCACTAATAATAACTACTATTTAATTTTATTGAGATCAATTTTATAATCATATTATATAATTAATATATATATATATGCATATATTAAAAAATATATAAAAATGGGCCCCGGGGTAAGAGGGGGCCCTGGGCGGTTGCCCGGCCCGCCCTACCCCAGGGCCGGCCCTGTCCATCGCTTATGTGGCATGCACACATTGGTGATGTATTTTTTTGAACATATTAACATCAACAATGTGTGCATGTCACATAAGCGGTGGACATTTTACATATGTGGCATATAAAAGGACTTAAGTCCTGAATGACATAGACAAACCCAAGTAAAGAAAATTCAAAAGTCATTCAGTGCAAAAACAAAATACTAGGTCTAGAATATTTGTCAACCAATAAAAATGATCTAAATTATTTTCTATATTAAGAGAAAAATTAAATTAGGAATAAATGTTGATTGCTTAGGTTTGTACTTGGGTCCAAAATAGACCAAAGTATAGACTTGGTCTCATTTTTTGATTGTCACATAAGTTAGACCTAGTCTACTTTTAATTACATTGGAAAACATTTTTTAATAGACTAAATCTATTTTCAACATGGCATATGATATTTTTATACGAGACCCAAAGCATTGTAGGTGCTCTAAGAGTTCTAATTGAATACACTACAATAAATAAATTCCTAGACTCCATTAAGGGTGTGATTGGAAAGATGGAGAAGAATTGGGGGAAATTTTCGTCGCGAATCGTGTAAAATGCCTTGCTGTATAATTTAAGACGTAAACTTTTAAATATGTTTGATGTATAATTTAAGACGTAAACTTTTAAATATGTTTGATAAACTCGAATTTTGTTATTTCGAACTCGAAAATAAAAAAATAACTTTTTTATATGTTTTAGATTTTTTTTTAAAATATTATGTAAATATATAAAAAAATAAAAAAAAATCAATTAATGTTCCCAAACATTCGCGAACGACTCGTGTTCGTTTATTTATTAAACGACTCTAATTTTATGTTCGAACAAAAGAAGGAGCTTTTGTTAGCCAATGTTTGATTCATCAACAGTTTGGCAGGTTTAAAAAAAAAAAAGTGAAACACTTCCAAAAGTGCTAAGACTTCGTTAGAACTAAAAAACACACATCAACACCAAGAATCAACCAAAGAAAAGCTATAGGACCCAATGGATATATAAATAAAAGCCAATTCAATCAAATTATTAATGCAGCAAAATGTCATAAAAAATACAACAGAAATTTCAAACCTACAAATCAAAACCAATCATCGGGTTCGTGAATTATCAACAGAAAACCTTACGATAGCACGCATATATAACAAAACCCTCTTCTTACTCCAAACAGCAAAATATGCAGTAAAAGACACGGCATTTACAGGTTATGACAGTTTGTTTCTGCACATTTCAAAAGCAAACCCAGCAAAAAGACAGCAGGTAAAAGCTCTATCTTTGGTTTCGTTCGACAAAATTATCACGTCCCAAACAAGGGAAAATCGGGTTTTCATCCTCATCCTTTTTTTTTTCCGAAACGATATGACATCCTCATCACTTACAAAAAAATGTACAATACATAACTTCTCCCCTAATCATCTCCTAAAACAACAGCAGATGTGTAGCATATATTCCCTACCGACTTCAAGTTCGATTCCCGCCAACCTTGACCTTCCTTGTAACACTCAATCTGCATATTTTACATTCAATAAAAAATACCAGTGAGAAAAATATGCCTCGTGTTTTTTAAGTACCATAAGAATAAAAGAAGTGCAAATACCGTGTCAATTATGGATGGACCAACTTTAAGCCCTCCAATAACATATATGGAGTCTTTAAGAACTGCAGCAGCTAAAAATGCTCTGCCTTGGTTCAGAGATTCCCCAGCTGTCCATGTCCCCATTCGAACATCGTATATCTCGACACTTGGCACCATTGTTTCCCCATCATGACCACCAATCGCATATCTGAATAAAATCGTAAACATTGACAAAAGTTACTCTTATTTTTTACGCTAGCATTATAACATAACATTTATATGGTAAAGCATTAATTTTCAACATTCGGGTAAAATGGACTTGTCAGAATAGCGAAAAGGAGAAACAGAGATAGTTTATATGAAATAACAACTTACAGTTTTTCATTCAGCACCACCAATGAGTGGCCGCCTCTTTTCATATTCATGCTGCTGATTCTCGTCCAAGAAGGCTCCCTAGGATCAAATCTTTCTGCAGATCTGAAAAGGAAAAAGGGAATCTCAGTGAAGCTACTTAAACAAAAGGTCCATTAATGAATGTTGCTATGTTGATGAGCTGATACAAACTAAAGGAAACCCATCTCTCTCTAATGGTTACTGCAGATATAGTGAATATAACCACAAAGAAGACCAGGCAATCAAAATGCATTGTGCCACGTCACTAAACTTGTACATAAAAGAAAAAGACAGAGAGAGATAGAGAGTTGAAATCCATGAGCGCCTATAAAATTGAAAATTCATTTGCAAAACAGCTTTTCACAACTTACTTCAAATAGTCAGTTCCATCAAATCCACCTACAGCATAGACTGCACCATGACATTCCACAGCGGCTACAGCAAATCTCTGCGGGCAAAACAAAGCTTTTATATTATGTTCTCAAAAAAATAACTTAGATTAGTAAATAGTCCGAGTCCCAAAAAAAGAACAGTGAAACAAGATCAGAGGCAACTGAAAAGTTAAAGCAACAATTCATCTACCTATGCAAAGGGTTTCTACTACAACAAACATTAAGCCATAATATAAACATATACTATACGCTACCTTTTCCAACATTGGCCGAGCCAAAACCCATCGCCCGGCATTTGGGTCAAACATTTCAACTTCCGACAAACACTCTATTTCACTTCCACCACCAACTGAATAAAACTTGTCATCCAGAGCAGCAACAGCTAAGCATTTCTTTTTTGTAGTTAGCGATGGACGTGTAGTCCATTGATCGTCCACAACGTTGTATGATTCAACTACACACTCACAAAAATTGGGGTTCGAATCAATAATTTGTAGTCATTCTTTAAATGAAATGAATTACTTCTGTTTTCTCTAGAAAGGCATTGTAATGTTTTGTAACACACACACACTCATAAAAAATGAAGAAGGAAATAAGTATTACCAGTATCGTACCACAACGAATCTGTCCCCCCACCAAAAACATAAAGCTCTCCATGTAACCGAGCAACTGAGGCATTTCCTCGAACCGCGGACATTGGCTTATGAAACTTCAAAACATCACATGTAGGTGAGACTGAATTCAGAGCTGCTGACCATGATACACCATCATGTCCTCCCAATAGGAATATTGACTCATATAAAGTCGACTTTATAGCATTGGGTCCAACAAGAGCTTCATTGCTAGAAATGGTTGCAGAGGGATTGGATACAGATTCCAATATCATACATCTATTCTCCAGTTGATCAATCTTTTGTTGTGCCTCAACCTGATATGTAATTACACATCATTTTCTCAAAATTCACGGAAAAATACAGCCAGCCAATCTATTCAACCAACAACCAGGTGTAGGTAGAAGTATAATGAGACAAATAAGATGAATGAAGAGGATTATCAAAAATCAACTGTTATAAGAGGTTCTACTGAAACTTCAATCTATGCAACTAGCAAATTCATGAAGGCTGGTCCATCAAACAGAAAGAGTTACCAGCTTTTTTTTCCAACTTTTGATCTCCAAAGCTTGCTGTTGCTTGAAAGACTTCAGCTCTTCTATTTCCCCCCATAGCTGTATTCAAGACATACGGTTAGCTCTTCCATTAATCTTACAAGTCGGCAAGACTATGCAGCGCAAGTGAAGTCAAACTTTCAAGACTTAAATGAAGTTTCAGTAATTGCTCTTCAAAAGAACAAGTAGCTCAAGCTCATTTAAGTCAACACTCATATGTTTCAGTCCCTCATTTTCAACCAAGCTCAAGGTGAAGCTCAATAACATGACTTAAATGCACAGCTGAACAGTACAACAGGAATAAATAAATTCTTCCGAATGCATGGGTGCCTTAACAAGTACCTGTGAGATGATGACTGGATAATCTAGAGAACTAAAAGTACTTTCACCCTTCCACTTTCCCATATTTGCAACAGCATCATCATGATTTTCATGCTCCAGGTCAGTATTCTCCATGCATGCACCTTCTACAACATCTCCCATCATAATAGCATCTGAAAGCTCACCACTCAAAGCTAGCTCTTTTAATTTTATGTACAAAAGGTCCTTTTCATCATAATGCTGTATCGTTTCATAATTTTGATCACAAGGAGATGGCTCTTTCAATTGGTTATTCATCTCATTCAAAATCTGAGAATCATCTGAAGTGGCAAATGCTCCATGTGAGTTTGCACTATCTTCTTTTGGAAGTGATGATGGCTCACAAGCTCCACTTTCCTCTCTTTTGTTTTTTGAGGGAGAAGACTTTACTACAGGCGTCCATTTTTGGGCCTTTTTAGGTGTTAGGGCCTGACTCGGGCTAACAGCAGAAGGAGACATTTTGGACAGCAACTTGGTTGTTTGTGCATGATCCAGCTCAAACCTAAAATGAACTTGATTGTAATAGTTATTAGCTATTATTGGCTTGAATTGATGCTCAGGAAGGGCTTCACATTTCGTTCGCACGCGGACCTGAACCTTAACGGCCGAAAAACGAAAATAAAGATAAAAACCACAATAAAACATTAAAATAAGAGAGAATTGGTAAGAACATTATAAAGCACTACATCCCTGTTGATACCTGAGCTGGAAACTTTGTTTTGTCCGAACCACCTGCCGTCCAAGCATATTGATTGATATTCAATTGGCCCGAGCTAACGGCTTCATAGATACCGTGAAGTTTTCTATCACTGTAGTTGAACAAAAAAAGAGGCAAACCTGGCTCGATGTTTTGAACGTATTTAAAGTGCTTAGCTGGAAGGCCTGTCAAAACCATACAAGCATGATAATAGCTTCAAGCAGAAAAATGCTCGAACATCAAACTGATGGTGTGAAAATTTACAAGGAACAAAAAACTATTAATATTGCTAACCAAAGAGTTGACTGGTGAGGCATTCTTCCATTGTGTCATTAGTGCAACCAAAAATGACACCCCCTAGTTGACTTTTCTCCAAGAATCTGGCCCACTTCGAGTTAGCCGCCATCCTCAGAAAAGTTCAAATCAGAAAACTGATTGTCGAATGTTTCCTTTTTCTAAGCTCCCGGCCTATAAAGGCTAGCAGATGAAAGCTTGAAGTTAACTCATTTTGATACTGCAAACAGATGAAAGCTTGAAGTTAACTCATTTTGATACTGCAACAGATAATTCAGAAAAGTCTGCAACACATATATCATGAATGTAACTGCAAAATCCATATGCGGTTAGTAAGAAATTTACGAGACACGGAAATGTAATGTCTGAAATCCAAGAAAGTGTAAGTTCTGAACTGAAGGGGAAAACGGAGTACGGTACATCAATAAAACAAATACTCTGAAGAGAAGGTTAAAATCAAATTGCCTATAACCAGTTGCAAATACTTCTCTTGTTCAACATAGATAGATATACATTATTATGACCCAATTCGTAATAAAATCAGATTAGAACCAAAATTAGAGGAAAGAAAAAAAAAAACAAAAGGAGTAGAACCATAACAGACATTGACTGGATATTTGTGCATATTGATCTGACTACCCATCTGGCATCATATTGAGAACAATAATACAGTAATTGACACAACCTAAATTTAGACATCAGACAAAACAGAAAACAGCTCAGTCAATACAATCTCAATGTCCATTTATCACCTTGCATCCAAGTAGTACTAAGTCACAAAGACTAGATTTAGACATCCTAAGAAAACAAAATCAATTAGTCATTACCAATAAACTAAGCAAATTCTGCGCCATTAACAAGAAACTCAAGCCACAATCACATTCCACAAGCTCAATCAAGTATACACACATAAAAAAAAACCAAAAAAAAAAGACACAAAAATACATACAAACAAATCGGGTAAAACTATATGAGGATATTCAAAGACTATTCACCAGCTCAATGAACTGTAAAGTGTAAGCACAGATTCTCGATGCAGTTACACCTTAATCAGCTCTCAAAATCAGCTTGAAACTCGGAATATTGTATTCAAAAAAAAAAAAAAAAAAAAAA
>CACSLK010030184.1:4007055-4017935 GCA_902706635.1 Striga hermonthica | reverse complement strand
CAGAACAACAAGGAAGCGGGAAAAGCTCGAGAATCTACTGTAGCTGACAGAGATATACATTTTTATGAATCGGAGAACGAAATGGTTCAGATAACAGTGAGGAGGCGCGAAAATGAGAGCCTCGCCCAGAGCTTCAACCGCATCCCAGACGCATGTTAGCGTCCGAGCATTTTCAGTAATCGCCGTGTTAAGTTCAAACTTCAAAGCCCCCACAACCGGCGCATGTAGCGTCCGAGTGCTCGAGTTTTTCACTTTGCGGTTGGGGGAAGACGGAAATATTTTTGTACCAAAAAAACAAAGACAAATATTCTTATGGGCCGGGGAGAAAGGACCAAATATTCTTATGGGCCTTATCCGCAAGAAAAGCGCATAACAACCCCAAAGCCTATAAATGCATCAAAAACTAGTCCGTTTTGAAAGTCAATTGCATAAAAAGAAAATTGCGTCCCGCACCGCCACACAACAACTTATTTGCACTATTACGAGTCAATAAAAATATTTAGTAAATCTACCAAATCTTGTATTTTTAATTGAAGACAAATGAGAATTATATTATTCGACATAAATAAGGTTATTGGGATACTCCCTAAAATTAGGGGAAAACGTATGCAACTCTCTATCTCTCTCTCTCTCTAGCAGATATTACGATACCAAAAACCCTCACCGATGACTCTCTCCCACACCGTCTTCGTCTCATCCTCCACCGTCTGCCTTCGTCTCCCGCGAAGAGGTTCGATCAATCCTCGAGTTCATAAAAGACATCAAATCCGACCCTTCCAACATTGTCTTCTTCTCTTGGGTGCCCCCTGCTGACGCCTTCGCTTGCCCTGATGACTAATACGAGTCGTCTGCTACACTACCGCCTCTGCGGTTGTCGACAACCTCTGTCTCACATCACATGTGAACTGAAATTCTGGATCCTTGCTCGCAAATCCGTTATCTCCACTGACAGAGTTTGTCCAAGGTGGCATGAGGAGACGAAGGGTGGTCGTGACCTGGGGCATCGAAGGTGGATGGGGAAGGGCAACGGATGAGGCGGAGTAGTCTTCATCGAGATCGGAGAATTCGTTGTCGTCAAGGAGGTCCTCATCTTCATTGAAGTGACCAGGGTCGCGGGGTCATCGGTAAAGACCATCGGAGAATTTTGGTGGCTAGGTTTTAGTTGAGGGGAGGACCAGACCATACGATATATATGTTGTATATATGTAGTATATTTATACTTTTTTTGGTTTGTGTAGTTGCAGGTTTATATATTGTATATTTTTCATATATATACTGTTTATATTTTTTCGTATGCACATTATTAGAGCGTATAGTTTGGTTTTTCTTATGAAAGATGTTGACATAAAAATCACCTCATAAGCCGATTTGGTGACACGTGTATCGTTTGAAGAGGCAAACAGAAAAACCGAGGTGAGAGGGAGTGCATCTGCCGAACAGGTGAGCCGACCTCAAGGAGTAGACCGACCTCGGTCAAGTCGTAACCCCGAAAAGCCGATGTCACCAGCCGCCGACCGCATTAAATGCTTTTCCATCAAACGTCTCGGTCCACGTGAAAGCCATCATTATCGAGGAACCCAATCGTTGAAAACCTGAGCCTATGCTGTCACAGCGCATAAAATGCCGCCGAATCTCCTCAAAAGACAAGCCAATAGCTACTATAAATAGCAGAATACGAGGATCTTTTTCCTACACATTAAATATTGTATTTATCACCTTGGTCTAAACAAAACCGACCTCATGTATAAAAAACAGACATCCTATATGAAATACCGACCTGCGGTATCTCCAAATCAGATCATATTTGGTCAATAAATCACCCTTTTTACGCTCTAATCCGTCTTAATCCATACTTAAATAGTTGATCAAATCCATTTATCAATAAAAGATTTGAATTAAAAATCAGAAGGATCGGCATGATCCTAGGTATATGTATTGTATATTTTTCGTATATATACTGTTTATATTCTATATATTTTTGTATAAGTTGTGTTCTCCCACCATCTTGTTGCTTATAAAATGGACGACGTTGCTCGTGAGTGACGCTGCTCGTGATGGACGACGCTGCTCGTGATTGTTTAGCTCAATTTTTTTTTTAAATTAATGAAAGAATCCCGCCAGTTACATGATTCTTGGGATGGTAACTCATTATTTTTGTTTGGGCCTTATATTGTAGTTATCCAAAAAATTATGTTAAGATACACATAGTTGCAAATAAGTTTTTATTTTTGTAGTTATGCAATTCTTTTAAAATCCTTAACGTATAAATGTAAATCACCCTTGCATAAAATGCTTCACCTATGACAACTCCAATGTGCTAATATTGACCCACCCTTGCATAAAATGCTTCACCTATAACAACTCCAATGTGCTAATATTTGTGGGTCAAGGGACTTGTACTCCTAGACCGATATTATTTGGCATGAGTCCATTTTTGGGCAGTCCACTTGATTCTAACAATCTTAGTCATTTGTATCTAAGTGATTTGATCCTGATCACTCGTTACCCTTTTTAAACATCCAAAAAGCCTCATTAGAAGTTTAAACTTTCATTCTTTTCACTCTGTTAGGCCTGTAAATGATCGAGCTGAGTTCGAGATTAGCTCGACTCGTTAAATAAACAAGCCAGAAATCGACCTCGAGCTCGACTCATTTATCACTATTAACGAGTCAAGTTCGAGCCCTAAACGAGCCGATCTCAAGATTCAACGAGCCGAACTATAGAAAATTTATTTAAAATTTCTCTTTTCAAGCCTTAACGAGTCTTATCGACCCGAGCTTGTTAACCGAATGAGCTTTAAATGGGTTTGATCTCGGCTCGTTAAGGCATCAAGCTTGAGTGAGCTCGGCTCGTTAAGGCATCAAGCTTGAGCCAAACTTGAGCCTTAACGATTCGAGTTCAAACTGAGCAGAGCCATGCTCGTTTAATTTAACAGCACGACACTCTGTACACTGCTCATTGTGTTTCTCGTTCCTGGGTTATACTTTGTGTACATCAATTCATTTTCCTCTTACCATAATAAATCGTTGTAATAATCGATTTGTTAGTGTTGTGATGGTCTTGGACCTCAACCTTCGTATTCTTTTCTATGAAAAAAGCGGTTTCTGGCAGAGCGTTGTGCGTCGGTCGGTGGTGTTACAACCAAGCTTGCAAAGCCAGAGCCGATTGCGGGCCCATTTTGTGGTTCCTTGATGACCGTTGAAAGGTTTAATGAAAGGGGGTTGAGGCAAGTCGTTGTAGATCCAATCATGTGGCCTTTGGGCACTCATGTTCGACCTCTAAAAAAGTGTAAACAAACTTCCTATTTTTTTATATAAGACACATCATTCTCGTTTTCTTTCAATATTCTTATTTTATAAAGGGTTGAAACATAATTGTCTATTATCAACTTGGGTTTCAACTTGAAGTCGATGCTGCAGGGAGAAACTAGGAGCAGTAAGGGTGTTTTTTTTGGTCCAACCGGGGGCTTCGCTTCATCTCGGATAACTTGTGGACGCCTAGCTCACTTGAATAAAGCATCCAAGGTCAACCCTTGTTCAACGGGCCAAATGGAGTCTCAAAAAAAGGACTACAAATTAAATCAAAACTCCTTATGTAAGATATATTTATGAAAATTTGACTAGGATTCCTGAATTCAAATTAAGGTATATAAGTTTGAGATTTAAGGGTCGTGATTGGATATGAGTAGTGTTGTTAAATTAAACAAGTCTGGTTTGACTCCGCTCGAATTCTGCTTGAGCTCGAGGCCTTAACGAGTCGAGTTTGAGCTCATTTAAGGTTCGTTTGGTTAACGAGTCGAGCTCAGCTCGACTCGATAAGATTTGAGAAGAAAAATTTTCTATAACTTTCTATGGTTCGACACATTAAAGCTCGAGATCGGCTTGTTAATAGTGATAAACGAGCCGAGCTCCAGCTTGATTTCTGACTTGTTTATTTAACGAGGTGACCTTGACTCGACTCGTAAGAGCTCGAGCTAGGCTCAGCTCATTTACTGGCCTATATATGCTTTATGATCCAACACAATCGGTTAAAAACCGGTTGAGTCATTTCATATCCAATTACATAATTCAAAATCCAACTCAACCAAAAATCTCATAATTTTATAAATATAATTAAATAATGTTAATTAATCATTATCACACATCACATCAATTTTAATTTCATATTCATCCACTCACACAAGTTAACTATATATTACTCTTTATAATATCTATATTACTTTTACATCAAATCAACTTTAATCATTAAATTTTAAATAATAGTTAATTCAAGTCTATTATATTTAAAACAACTCACTTTAATTCAAATTCATTTTAAATGGATGATAATCGGTTTTAATTCATATTTAATCACTTAGATATATACCCTAATATAGGATTCAAATTCATTTTAAGCAACTAAATAAGAAAAAAACATTTTAAAGCTAAAAGAACATTTTAAGAAAAAAAGGAGAAAATAAAAATAAAAGGACATTACTATTTACCGCCCCCTTATTACTAGTCACCACCCCCTTAGACGATTTTGCCCTTCTCATTTGCACGATGTCAAGCAGTTCTGAGGTATTTTCTTTTTGTCCCGCCCGAAAAAACGTCCGGACCCGGCTGTGTCCGGCCGAAAAAATCGCACGGAACATAAGCCGTACGGCAGGTTCGGCCGGACCTAACCGAGTCCGTACGGTATTACGGGCCGTACGAACCGGTCTGTGCACTAACAGACCGGCCGTACGGCCATCATGCTGTCCGGTCTGGCCGGCCGCAGGGACAGTCCGTGCGGTCCGACCGGCCGGAAATGTGTTTTTTTTTTTTTTGTTAAAACTTTTTAATACATTTATTTAAATAATATAAAATAAAAAATTCTAATAATAATAATATTTATATAAAATATATTAAAATATATTTATTTGAATATTTCAAAATAAAAATTCTAATAATAATAATAATTATAATATGAAAGAAAATAAATATGACATTAATAAATTAAAAAAATATTAGCATAATAATATTAATAATTATTATTGTAATATATTTATTTGAATATTAAAAATATAAGTATTAGCATAATTATATTAATAATTATTATTATAATATAAAAGAAAAAAAATATTATAGTATATTTATTCGACTATTATAAAATAAAAAATTCGAATAATAATAATAATTATAATATAAAAGGAAATAAATGACATTAATAAAGTAAAAAAATATTATAATATATTTATTTTAAATTTTAATATTAAAAACAAAAATATTAGCATAATAATATTAATAATTATTACTATAATATAAAAGAAAACTATTATAGTATATTTATTTGAAGGTTAGTTATCTATAAAGTGAACGTTAATTAAAAATTAGTATGTTACATGTTTCAATTAATTATTTATATTATAAGTATGCTTTAAAATTATTAAATATGTAATACATTACAGGTGTCTTTAAAAGATTTTGGAGGAGATGGTATTGATTACCGTTCCGCTTTCAATACAATTACGTTGTTTATTAGTGATGAGGAGGCTATTAAAGATGCAAAAAGTACGGCAATTCTGAATGGTTTCTTTTGGACTATTTCGAAGCACAAAAAACCCGGAAGGCTGAAGATCTTGAAGTGCCATCGAGGCGAACGTTATAGAGGCAAAAACGTAGATATGAATAAAGTTGTTTCTAGACATTCAAAAACGAAAGCGTGTCAGTGCCCTTTTGAGATACAAGTAAAGCGTGTTGCCAGATCGACATACTGGATGATCCACACGAGTCAAGACGAAATGAAGGGATACTATAATCATTCATTTGCTGTGTATCCTGAGGGTCATCGACAGTCGAGCGGCATAAGCCAGTCATCAAAGAAAATTATTCGTGATATGACTGTTGCGCATGTGACACCAGCAAATATTTTGGCCGCCGTCCAGGAAAAAAAGCCACACGACCATGCTAATCGACGACATATATATAACTATAGAGACCAGTTGCGTAAGGAAAGTTTCGAGGGTAGGGACGTTCCTACCCAACTTCTACATTTGGCTAGCAGCAGCACGTATATAGTTTATACAAATGTCGATCCGAATACAAATGCGCTGACACACATATTCATGGGCCATCCTGATTCAGTGAGTCTATTCCGGACTTATTATTGGTTTGTCGGCATAGATTCGACTTACAAAACCAACAGGTATTTTAAATTTACAGATATGTTATTAGTATTAATTTAAATTTGTATTTTAGATTAAATTTTATGTGATTATAATTTTTTTCTTTTGGTCTCATTTTCACAGGTACAAGATGCCGTTGGTCGAAATGATTGGCATGACGCCGTGCAACAATAACTTTCTAATTGCGTATGCCCTCATGAAGGATGAGAAAGAGGCCAGTTTTGATTGGGTTCTCGACAAGTTGAGACTTCTCATAGGCTATACGGTAAGGATTTATATGAAGTACATGATTAATAATTAGTATATAAAAGTACTTTGTAAAATATGGTAAAAAAAATTGAGTTTTTTTTGGCGTGTCTCACTAATTCTTGCCGCTGCTCAGGTGCATCATAATGCGGTTGTCAGTGACATAGAGTTGTGCTTATTGACTCCTATTAGGAGGCATTTTCCCCAATCTGCCCACTTACTCTGCACGTGGCACATCAACAAGGATGTGGAAAACAAAGTGTACAACCTGTTTGGGAAAAATAAAAAATTATCTGAGAGGTTCTTGCGCAGTCGGTGGAAGTCGATTATGGATGCTAGTACGCCGGATGAGTACGACGCTGCTGTAGCTCAATTGAGTGCAAAATATGGGAATGGCTCAAAAGTGGTTTAATATCTCGAGCAGACGTGGCTAGGCCACAAGGAGAAGTTTGTGAAAGTCTGGACGAACCAAGTAACACATTTTGGCAACACAACTACCTGTAGGGTGGAAAGTGCCCACTCTGTGTTGAAGAATTGGCTTCACACGTCGACTGGCGTGCTAGATTCAGTGTGACATAAGATTGATAAGGAGATCGAGTCTCAATTGACTGAAATCAGGTACATTCCTCAAAAACGAAATGTGTCATTTTATTGCTTATGAAATAATTATAATAAATAAAAAAAGCCACCGAAATATATTATATATAAGTATAATATATTATATTATAATTTGTTATATGATATAAGTAATTTATATTATATACGTATAGTATAATATATTATAATTTGTTATATTATATTATATAAGTATATTATATTATACTTGTATATTATATTATATAAGTATAGTATATTATATTATAATTTGTTATATTATATTACATAAGTATATTATATTATAATTTGTTATATTATATTATATAAGTATATTATATTATATAAGTATTTTATATTATATAAGTATATTATATTATATTATAATTTGTTATATATAACAAATTGTTTTGTAATGTATTAACAGGACAACACTTGAGTCTTCGAGACTTAGGAAGAGTACGGCATATACGGGATTGCCTTTTGCGTGCTTGACATTGAGAGTCTCGCATTACTGTCTGAATTTATTGAACGATGAGCTAACAAGGATGCGAGACTTGAGATATGAAGTTTACTTGCGTTGCGGCTGTTTATTGCCTACCACACATGGAATTCCTTGTGCATGTACGCTTCGTACAACACATGATTCTAAAATGGCGATTGGTATTGACATGATCCACGAGTTCTAGAAGACACTAGAGATATTAGAACCAGGTAATTTGTGGTTAATGTTTATTTATAATTTTCTACTTTCTGATTCATTTTAAATTACAAATTAAAGTATATTACTTTGTTTAATTGTTTTAATTTTTTGATCGTATACTTTTAGGGATAAATTACCAGAGCCAGTATAATCAGGGTGCCTGGACAGATGTTGAGTTTTTTCGGGCGCTTGCCAAAGAGGTTGAAGCGAGCGATCCTGCGACGATGCGGTACTGCAATAACCTCATTTACGGTCAGCTTTACCCGGACCAACAAGCATATGCAGAACCGGAGGTTAAGGCAAATACGCGAGGTCGTCCCAAAAAAACTGATTCTACTAAGCGTGAAGCATCGCGATGGGAGTATAGGGATAATTCGCAAGGTCGTACAAGCAATTCTTCGCGTGGATGCACTTCTTCGCGTGGACACACTTCTTCGTGTGGACCGAGAACCAGCCAATCTTCTCAACCGTCAGAAGAGGCACACCAAGGTGACATTTATTTTTTATAAAGTTGAACGTTAATTAAAATGTTAATTTAGAAAATTATATTATTTTATTGTGACGTGAAATTATTATGATGTTCCAGCTGGTACCGAGACAGATATATATAGTTTTGAGTACAACAACAGTGTTCCCTGGCATATGTTGGACTATGTAGTGAGCTACTTAAATGTGAAAGCAGATGGGAACTGCGGATGGCGGGTCATTGCGAGTTACATTTACGGGGACCGGGAGATGTGACATCTCGTACGAGAGAACGTTGCCAATGAGATTTACAGCCACCGTGCCTTGTACGAGTACATCTATTACAGGGATATCGACACGGCACTCGCTCGGATAAGGTGGGACGGGGGCGCTTTTTATTTTTATTATTATTATTTTACTAATATTTATATTTTATATTTATTTTTCTTTTATATTATATTTATTATTATTCAAATGCTAATATTTTAATTTTATAAGGTGGGACGGGGGCGCTTCGAATCACTGGATGGACACTCCAAGCGACCTCTACCCTATTGCAACCATATTTAATGTGGTTGTCGTTCTTTTAAGCTTTGGTCACGATGGTCGTATGTCCAACCAGTTCAGCATTTCAGCTGCACAGTATTGTCGCTCGCTGCAGCATCAACGAGCACAGGGCCACGCCGTGAGATTTGCATATGTCATCTTAGTAGCTACGCACACTACATTCGGTTAGATTTGACTTCGGATTGTCCATTACCGCCTATTCATAGTATGTGGTTCAGATACCAAACTGCTTCGGTGGAGATTTGGGAGAATCAGTACCAGCCTAGGTTGCAATTATAGTTTGATGCTCAAAATAACCCCTGATGTATGACATATTTTCTTCTATTCAATGTTCGGTTTTATGTTGTTGGGAACTTTTACAAGATTATATTTTTTCATTATATGCTTTCATTTTATTCATGTTTATCGAAAAAAAAGGATGTCGCGAGTAGTCTAATAAAAATAAATAACGCACATCAATCCGCATAATGTTTTACAAAAAAAAAAAAAAAAACATCATGTCACACATTTATCTGGAATTGGCGTAATCCAACCTAAGCTTAGCCAATTCGTCTGATAACTGCGCCGTCTGCAGAGGATCATGAGCTGTTAAACCCCGCAGAGTCCTCGAGGTAAGGTTGAAAGCACGGTCCATCCACTACAAAACAAAAAAATTGAAGAATAAAAATATATGCACATTATTTATTAAAATAAAATTTATTTTAATCAAACATTATTAATTAAAAGTTTACGAACGTCTTACATAGTCGGTGTTCCCACGCGTAGGGACCTCTCTCTCGTCAGGCAGATTCTCACCCAACACAGTAGGATGGGAAACCCGACGATACCACAACAAGTACTCCGGATCCGCCTCCCCTCGATCATCTGTGGCGACCCTACACATGCTGGTTTTGACAGTCTGCGACATCGAGAACTGGTTCCACATATTTACTGCGCCGACATCAGGATGCTCAACTTTGTAGAGCCTCGACTGCCAAGCACGGTAATTATAAGTAATGGATCAAATATTTTTTTTTCATGATTAAATAATTGTTAGTTAATCATTCATGATTATAAAATTCTATTTTAGTCATGTATAAAATTCTAATTAATCATCTATACTACCTGCCAAGCACGGTTTACAGCGGTCGGCGTCTGTATAGGGGGAGGGATGGTCTGGACATACCCCAACTGCCGCATAAACCGTACAGGATAGTACGACTCGACAATATCGCGGTTCCGAATCAGTCCGCAATAAAGAGTCCTCTGCTCTATCTCATCTGGCCATGAGCTGTTGTATGGCGTCCATTGCACCTGTTCACAATGGCATAAAAGCATTTATAAGAATATTTATATTATTTTAAATAATGAGTAACTAAATAAAATAACTTAACGTACACTGGAGGCAGTGAGTATGTCAAGCTTCCGACAGATAGACATGAGACGGTCCTCTGACCTATGAGGCGCCCCTGCGTTCCACATCCGAGCTCGTGCGGACTCGTTATGTCCGAGGGGTAAACGCCCCTCCTGGGGTCGGAAATCAGGGAAATACTCGTAAATCCAAGACTGCAGAAGAGTCAAGCAGCCGGAAAGTTGTTTGGAGTCCCCTCTGCTGGCAATACCTAACTGTCGGTATAAATATACCAGCGTAGCCGACCCCCATGAGTAACCTCCAATGGCATCCAAGCCGTCGAGGACCTCATGTAGGAGCTTCGGACTCACTCTACTACCACTCTTGTCCACGAACAACGTGGTAGCCAGCAACACCCAAATCCAGGCACCAGCTTCATCTAAAGCCAACTTATTTTTACCCCTGAATATCTCCCCAATAGAGGCTTCGGCCACCGAACCACGCTGCCACAATGACGCAATTAGGTCAGGCTTCGTTACCGAAAGTATCTCCATGCAGTAAGCCTGGCATGCCTCTGAATCCGGGTCCTCAACGACCACACCTCCCTCAACAGGAATGTCCAAAATGGCCTGGACATCGTGCAACATAATGCTCATCTCACCAAAAGGCAGGTGAAACGAGTTAGTATCAGGCTGCCATCGCTCCACAAATGCAGTAATCAGTGGAGTGTCCAAGTGGACGTGCATGGAGTCTGCCAGATGTGACAGTCCGGTCTGTCTAATCAGATCAAGTGTCTCGGCAGACATTTCACCTCGCCAAACTTTCAGATT
>CACSLK010030184.1:3902643-3920041 GCA_902706635.1 Striga hermonthica | reverse complement strand
GGCGTCGGCGGCGGCGGCGATGGTGGTGATGGTGGTGGCGGGCCCATCGTTGTCTCCGGTGGGGATCGTCTTACCGTAGCACTGCCCCATCAGCAGAGTTACGAGTAGATGTCAACTCCACAGCTCTCCTCCTCTTTTTTTTCCCTCTTTGCGTCTCTGTCGACTAACAGTAGTGTAAAACTATTTATATTTAATGTTTTTTTTATTTTAAAATAATAACATACGTTACTCTTTCTCTCACACACACTGTTTTGTTCCTCCTGTGTCTACAGTTCGTTGTGTGTAATAAAATGATACTAATGGGATACATACAATTCCGAGAGATGCTAATGCCTATGTTACGGAACTGTTCTATCCGAGTTTGTAACAGTTAGATACTATCCCGACAATTACATGATGATCTAAAGGTTACAAACTCCCACGGAATGATTCTGTGACGAGACCGTAGTATTTCCCTCAGATATTATTTTATTCCAAATAAAATTTTGAACTGGAATTAAAAGACTTTTTATCAACAATTCAAAAGGAAAATTAGAAAACGCCAGTGGAATCTGTCAACACAGAAATTTACATACGGAAAATTACAGGCATCAAGGGATTTAGCTTATTACTTAAGGAAAAATAATCAAACGGTAGTTATTAAAATATATAAAAGTTGATTAGAAATGAATAAAGTATTTAAAATAGTCGGATTACTGATACAAATTAATTTATGTGAGAGCTGTGCAGTGGCAAAAGTCTTGTACAAAATCAAGAAAGCTATACTATGTGGAAAAGTAGAGACCTAAGTGGAGAAAACGAACATATGATTAAATTGAGTTTTCCTCTCAAAAACACCACAAAATTGATTTTATTAGGATTGGTTTTAGACTAAAAGGTTTTCATAGATCCAAACGTGTAAATTCCACAGTATAAATTTAAAGTTCTAGATGACTTGGTATGTAATTCATGTTAAGTCATGTGAAGTTGTTTCTTATGACTCCTTCGTTAGAAAACTATTTGGACTAAAATTCCGGTTGGAAGCTGAGAAATTGCGGGCTCATGTATAGTTCTACGTGTTCGAAGCCTCACTCTATCCAGGGTTTCTCTAGTTCCATCTAATGGAATATCAGATTTCTTGGTTAGACTGTTTTGGGGTGTTGTTTCTTCGATGTATGTGTGTGTTTCCTTTTGTTGGGTGTTTCGTGTGGTCCGATTTTGGGGGTTAGGGCTTTGCTGGGCTTCCATGTGAATAGTTCGTCTTCATCTTTATCGGGGGCAAGCTTCCTCTCACTAATGTTCATATCCCTTGATGGGGTTCTATTAGGAACGTCGAATCATGCAAGTCACGGATCAAGACTACAAAAAATAAGCATAAACCGCATTGAACAAAAGTTAATTTTGAACACTTACGACTTATAACTTTGTAGGCTTACGGGGCTGGACGACGTTTCTGACAGATCTTCTCGCCTCGTCCTTCACGCTTCATCTCGTGGATGTCTATCATCGAGAACGCGTTCGGGTCGTCGGGGATACTCGCGTCTCGGTCATGTCACGTGCGGGCGAGGGTCGCGGTCCCTTCATGCTGCATGCGCGAGGTGCATCTCGCGGGGTACGTGCTCGAGCAGGGTTGCTCGCGAATGGATGAGGGCTAGGCACTGCGATTCTTGCCCGTGCATCGCGATGCTCGGTTGCTCCGTCCGTGCGTCGCGTGGAGGATCGGTAAGCTGGGCTCTGTATTCGGCAGTAGTGTCGGGTATGGCGGACGTCACGTGGTTGCCTCGGGATTTCAGTTGTATTACCTTACACAACTTTGATAGTCTTGATGGGCGACGGAACAATGCTCGCTCGATTGGTATTATAGAGTCTCTCACGTGCGGTGTTCTCAAATGCCAAGAAAGGTTGTGTATTTATGGGCTACAAAAGGGACCCTAAGAAGGTGTTAAATATGAGCTTCTAGAGTGTGAGCCTAATCGTGGACCAAGCCCACTAGGATCATACTTGAACGATACTTCAGTCCTAACCGTGGGCCAAGCCCACTAAGATCATTCTATCAGTTACTTGCGAAACAAGAATAGTGGTTCACAACCTAGATGGAAATGAACACCCAATCCGAACGGTTGTAGTGACAACGGTACAATTTGTATTGACTGATTAGTTGCACTAGTGCATTTATGTATTGAACATGATCCCAGAAAGGAGAAGTTCGTTTTATACTGATCGTCGTAAACGAACTAGGCCTCGGTTAATTACTATATTCTCTTAACCAGTAAGATATTAAACAGACATATATATGCAATATATATTATTTTGATTCACATGGGTGATGTTCAGTTCACTGGATTAATAGTCTTACTGTCTTGGGTAATATTGTTGCATATATGATGTGTTGTTAGGATATTTACGGTCACCATGTACATTTAGTTTGATGATGTCCTTGGAGTGAGTTAATGAAGGACTATTATGTTGAACCCTGCAGGTGCTTTAAATTCTGGCATAGTAATAATGTGATGAATAAGCGCTAGCTTCAGTGAAATAATAAAAAATTAAATAATTCTTAATTGTCATTAACTGAATTAATTAATGGACATTATATCTTAACCATGGGAAGGTAATTCGGGTAATTATAATTGGAGTCTCAATTGTAAATTGGGCTAGGAAAAGGGAGTGCAATAATATTATGTTAGTGACCCATATATATATACATCATTAGGCTCATGGAAAAGAAGAGAAGATATCATAATTCTCCTACGCGTTATATCACGCGCACGCCGTGTCTCTCTCTCTCTCTCTCTCTCTCTCTCTCTCTCTCTCTTCTCTCTCAGTTTTCTGTTTGAGCTTTATCTTCTTCTTGTTGCTCCACCGATACAAGTTGAAGAGGTGTTTGAGATATACAATAGAAGATCCCAAGGTAATTGAGATACATATATTCATTAACCCCAGAGACCAATCGGAGCCGACGAACCACGACCCGAAGGCCGAGATCACCGACCCCGACTAGCCGGAGCGACGCCGCGATGAGCCGACCGCCGCCAGTAGCCCCACGTCGCAACACGCGTTGCCACCCATTCGCCGCTGTTGTGTACAAATTATTATTTTTATCAATATCAAATCGAAAGATTCGTTTCCCGAGTCGATCTCACGATGAAGGTTGTTCATAATTTAGAAATGGTATCGATCACACACAAAAGAAAATAAAATCCTAAACATTCTAATCAGATAGGAGGTTTGAGAAATTATCATCTAAGAAATAATAAAAAGCATAATCTACCTAAAAATGAGAACGAAACGAAGATGGAGAAGCTAGGGAATCGGGGATAATCAATTCAAGTTTTATTCACAAAATCGAGATATTAATTGTTCGATTTAAGATTGACACTCTTGCTTAAACATCTAGCGGTTCGCTCCCTATAACTCTTCGTAACAAGGGATTGAACATAGACGAACAAGTTCGAGCATACGATGCCGGCCTAGAGGTCCGATTCCAATAACTCACGTAACAAGGAATGGGACATAGGCAAGCATGTATTTCAATCCAAATCTATAGACTATTCCATTAGGAAATCCTCTATCCTGTGCAAGCCAAAGACTACAACTTTCCCCTTTCGGTTCCAAAGATTGCTCAATTAAATCAGAGGATGATTAACGACTAATTCTTACAATCAACAAAACCCTAACTCGACAAAATCAATATCCAAATATTTTTAATCGCAAAATTGAAGTTTCACCCTTCAATTATATCAATCAATCAAGCAGGTTTCATCAATTTATAACCAGAGCAACTCGCACAAGAACGAACAAATCAAGCCCGACAGATACGAATTAGACAAGAACAATCATTTCCTATCCCTAGCAATTGGAATCAGCTATGTAAGATGAATTCAACACAATAAATCAATTCCCTCAATTCAACCATTTTTCATGAATTCAAAAGAAGAGAAAAGAAACTTACAATAAATCCCAATTCCAAGTGTTGAATTTTATTACAAGCTTAATCCTTAAACAATAATAAAAAGAAGAAGAAAATTGGAGAGGAAAGATTAAAGAAAGGAGAAAAAACAAAGAAGAAAAAAGGGGGAAGAGAAGAGAGTTTTCTATGTTTTTTCTCGGGACCTAGGGCTTTCACCCGATCGAGAGATGTGAAGAATGAATGATATAAAATGAGTCCCCGTACACATATTTATAGGAGAAGTGGCCATGGCGTAAAAAAAATTGATGTCCGCGTGAGGAGCGGTTCTACCGTGGCGTAGAAATCTTGCCGTAGCGTGATGGGAGCAGGCACCGCGGCGCGAGGGCAGGGTCTGTCACGGCGTGTCACAATCTCACGGCGCGAGAGATGATTTACTAGGCGAACTAGTAGGGGCTGTCACGGCGGGTGCGTGTGGCACGACGCGACAGCCTTCTCTTCGCGGCAGGCAGCAGATGCGAGTCTTCTGCCCAACTCGTGGCAGCATCTCGGCGCGGCGGGCTTCTTCTTCATGGCGCGGAGCTTCAATGCGGCGCGGTAGAGGTAGGCATCACGGCATGGCACTGAACGCGGCGCAGAGCTGGGACCTGGGAACCTCTGTCCGTCCCGGGGCACCGGCGCGGCGCAGCGAGCTCGTGAGGACCTGATCGGCGCGGTGTGGTGACTGGAAAGCTCGGGCCTAAATGCATGACTTCGCATATTATATCCGTTCGAGCTCGTCCGACCTCTGAATTTGGTTCCGTTTTCTTCTGTGTGTTGCCGACGAGACACTCTATCCAAATGTGTTCACCCTATCCATTTATCACGAAAAACAAATTCTCCCGAGTCTTCTAACCTACACACCAATGACAACGAAAAACCGGACAAAGACCGAAAAAACATAAGAAAGAGCAAGAAGAGAGCAAACACAAAATAAACTATATAATGAGCTCAAACTCGACTAAACGGCCTAAATGGGGGAAAGAGAATGACAAAAAGATAACAAAAAACGCAACAAAAATTTGACAAACAACTCCCCCACACTAAAACCTTTGTTCGTCCCGAACAAAAAGAAAAGAAAACAAGAACCGAGCATGGATGCGGTTTCAAATAAGAAGAGTCCCAAAATGTCCAATTCAACTAGGTCGAATTCCAATGACCGTATGACCATATGCCTCAAATATTAACTTGACCGTGAAATGACAAACTCTCAACACATAGATCAAAATATAGGCCTCACTCATTTTTCTTACATGAATATGTGATAGGTACGCTCATAATAGGTCAATATTCAAGTTTCAACATATGTTTGCCAATCGTTTAAATTACTTGAAAACAATCAAAGCTCAAAAGATGCGAATCAGAGGGCTTCACGGATTGTAATGCGGGTTTAAGGTTAGGATTTATATGCGAGAAAAGCAGCTCAAATAAACAATCACAATTCTCGAGCAAATAGATAGCTCGAGTTCTCCGCTACCAATCCGGAAACATTACAACACACTCACCATCCAACCAAAACAACTCCACAAACAATACCTAAGTGCTCTAATCGAATTGCAACATCACTTGACCTAATTTTTTATTTTAATTTTTTTTATTATTATTATTTTCTACCCTTTTTTTAGAGTAACTTTTTCCAAACAAACGAATCGAAAGGACAATATTCTATAGGTTTAAAATATTGGAGGTCGCCCAAGTGTCCTACAGTAGTTTTCCAATGCTCATTACCCGTCAATGCGAATCGACTAGTAAGAGGAGCAGAATCCATTCAATTCATCCTGTGAGCTCTTTTTTTTTTAAAAAAAAAATGGTCAAGCAATTAAAATGAAACTCCAATTCACCTCATTCAACAACGACACCAATTTCACCCATCATCACACAAATCAGTCATGTACGGCTGACAAGAAAAAGGCTCAAGGCTCAACGGGCTACTAGGGAAAATAACGTTTAGGATCAAAGAACAAGGCTAAAGAGAGCTAATCAAACAAAACGCCTCAATCATATTCGCAATTTCAAACTATAACTGATTTCTTCAAACAAACTCAAGGCAAGTTCTAATCATTCAAGAATATGACCAACATCACACAAGAAAAAGAGTAAGGATCAAAACCTCACAAGGTAAATAAATGTCACTCAAAGCAATCAAGCATATACCGAGACAATGACCACACGTCCGTCATCACAACTTCCCAATTTCATCAAACATTCATCAACAATTCATGTATTCACCAATATCATGCTCGACAAAACAAAAACCTAAAGCTACACCGGTCCACCATATAATCATGCAAAATCGGAATAGACTCCCCCACACTTAAAATTAGGCAATGCCCACATTGCTTCAATACAAAACCGAAAGTCAAATAATAGGACCTAGCAATTTCATATAATGAACCAATACCAGCAACCACCCAAAGAACAGAAGACTCAAAACAAGAGAAAGAAAACTCAAAAAAGAAAGATAAAAAGGAAAGGGAAAATGGTGTGCAAACCGAAGATGCCTCGAGGAGAAATAACTTGCACGTGCAGGTCACTCGCCTATGCTCAGCCTCGGAACTCGATATTCATCTTGCTCAAGCTCGTAACTAGTACCTGTCGAGAAAAACACAGAACTCCAAAACCCCCATTATTTAAAGAATAAAACTAAAAAAAAAGCAAAAACGAAAATATCTAGGAAAGCAGTTAATAACTTGGGTTGCCTCCCAAGAAGCGCTTGTTTAACGTCATTAGCTTGACGAAATCTGTGGGGAACTCAGCCGGGATCTAACAAGAAGTGCCACGCCTTCGTATTTTCAAGAATCGGCAGCAAGGGCAGCGTGGCGTGTCTGTGGACCTGGTGGGCTCGGGTGGCAATGTTCTTGTGGAACCGAGCATGAGCTCCAAGGATGGCAACGAAATGGCCCACAGCTCTTCGCCTCAAAACTCCATAGTCAATCTCAAGGAATAAGAGAGTGTTTGTGGAGCATGTCGAGCTGAATGGAGCCTTCTCGACGGTGTGGAGGGATGGCTCAAGTGAGGGACTCTCGAATTCGAACCCAGGAGTTTCCTCCATCAGGATATCACCCTCAATCTGAAGCGTACCTTCCTCTTCTTTAGTCTCGCCCGCGTGAATCTGATAGGCATTGATAAGGGGCTCATCGACTTGCAGCTCAACGGACTGGATGTGTTCCATTATACCGTCAAGCTGCACCACCAATCGAGTGCATCCAACCTCAATCTCCTCCAGTTGAGTTGTTTGGGCCGACACACGAGCAAGAATGAGATCGAGTTTTTCATCAACCGTCAAAGTGTTCCCCCGATGTTCATTATCCACGAGAGAGTATGGGGAAGAATTGTAAACTCGGTCTTCTATAACTCATATACGTTCCGCTAGGTTCTCGATTCCGACCTCAAGATTTTTTCTCCGGGCTGCTTGGGATGTCAGAATATCGAGAATCTGATCAAGCTTAGCATCGAACTCTGAGGAGTCCCCAGGGGACTCATATGATTGCTCGAACGATAACGGATTCCATGGTTGCTCGTAAGGGAAAGCATATGTCTGGCCATACTCCCACGAATCGTAACTCGACACATTATTCCAGTAGTGAGCGTATGAGGATGTGACTGGGTAGCCTAAGTTCATTGGGCTCTTCGGTCAAATGCCCTGCACACAATAAACAAGACAACCACACTAAGTCGCGAAAAGAGAGAGAGGAAAAAGAAAACTAAAAAAAAAACAAAGAGAAAAACAAGATGCACAAAAGAAAGAGCAAAAATATGGAAATCACTAAACAAAGAGAAACACGGAAAATAAAATCAATACCAAAGCCAAATGTCCTACTTGCCTTCCCCAGCAACGGCGCCAAATTTGTTGTATACAAATTATTATTTTTACTGAGTATCGAATCGAAAGATTCGTTCTCCGGGTCGATCTCACGAGGAAGGCTGTTCGGAATTTAGAAATGGTATCGATCACACACAAAAGAAAATAAAATCCTAAATATTCTAATCAAATAGCGGGTTTGAGAAATTATCAGCTAAGAAATAATAAAAAGCATAATCTACCTAAAAATGAGAACGAAACGAAGATGGAGAAGCTAGGGAATCGGGGATAGTCAATTCAAGTTTTATTTGCAAAATCTAGATCTAATTATTCGATTTAAGATTGACACTCTCGCTTAAACATCTAACGATTCGTTCCCTATAACTCTTCGTAACAAGGGACTGAACATAGACAAGCAAGTTCGAGCATACGATGTCGACCTAAAGGTCTGATTCCAATAACTCACGTAACAAGAAATGGGACATAGATAAGCATGTATTTCAATCCAAATCTATAGACTATTCCGTTAGGAAATCATCTATCTTGTGCAAGCCAAAGACTAAAACTTTTCCCTTTCGGTTCCAAAGGTTGCTCAATTAAATCATAGGGTGATTAACCGACTAATGTTTAGAATCAACAAAACCCTAACTCGACAAAATCAATATCCAAATATTTCTAATCACAAAATTGAAGTGTCACCCTTCAATTATATCAATCAATCAAGCAGGTTTCATCAATTCATAACCAAAGCAACTCGCACAAGAACGAACAAATCAAGCCCGACAGATACGAATTCAACAAGAACAATCATTCCATATCCCTAGCAATTGGAATCAGCTATGTAACATGAATTCTACACAATAAATCAATTCCCTCAATTCAACCATTTTTCATGAATCCAAAAGAAGAGAAAAGAAACTTACAATAAATCCCAATTCCAAGTGTTGAATTTTATTACAAGCTTAATCCTTGAACAATAATAAAAAGAAGAAGAAAATTGGAGAGGAAAGATTAAAGATAGAAGAAAAAATGAAGAAGAAGAAAGGGGGAAGAGAAGAGAGTTTTATATGTTTTTTCTCGGGACCTAGGGCTTTCACCCGGTCGAGAGATGTGAAGAATGAATGATATAAAATGAGTCCCCGTACACATATTTATAGGAGAAGTGGCCACGACGTAAAAAAAATCGATGCCCGCGTGAGAAGCAGTTCTGCCGTGGCGTGGAGTTCTTGTCGCAGCGTGATGGAAGCAGGCACCACGGCGTGAAGGCTTGTCGCAGCGCGAGGGCGGTGTCTGTCACGGCGTATCACAATCTCACGGCACGGGAGATGATTTACTGGACGATTTAGTAGGGGTTGTCACGGAGCGACAACAGTCACGGCGCGACGAGCGCATATGGCACGGCGCGACAGTCTTCTCTTCGCGGCAGGCAGCAGGTGCGAGTCTTCTGTCCAGCTCGTGGCAGCATCTTGACGCGGCGGGCTTCTTCTTCACGGCACGGAGCTTCAGCGCGGGCGGCAGAGGTAGGCATCACGGCGTGGCACCGAACGTGGCGCGGAGCTGGGACCTGGGAACCTCTGTTCGTCACGGGGCACCAGCGCGGCGCGGCGTGGCGAGCTCGTGATGACCTGATCGGCGCGGCATGAAGACTGGAAAGCTCAGGCCTAAATGCATGATTTCGCATATTATATCCGTTCGAGCTCGTCCGACCTCCGAATTTGGTTCCATTTTCTTCTGTGTGTTGCCGACGAGACACTCTATCCAAATGTGTTCACCTGATCTATTTATCACGAAAAACAAATTCTCTCGAGTCATCTAACCTGCACACCAATTGCAACGAAAAACTGAAAAAAGACCGAAAAAACACAAGAAAGAGCAAGAAGAGAGCAAACACGAAATAATCTATAAAATGAACTCAAACTCGACTAAACGACCTAAATGTGGAAAAAGAATGACAAAAAAATAACGAAAAACGTAACAAAAATGGAACAAACAGCGGCGACCCGACCGATGATTCACGCGCCACAAGACCGAGCCTGACCCGACTCCGTTCATGATCCGACTTGCCCTTGTGCTCATCCTGGTCAATCCGTATCCGTCATATTCAGAAAATTTTAAGCCCACAAATTTTCTACGTCAAACATTTATATCCGGTGCGCATAAGTTTACATTTTCTATTGAGTTCGTAACTTATACATAACAAGATCCTCACATATCCCAACAAGTCCATGCATTCCCACATGCACCAGGACACAGCCCCACAACAACATTCCAATTCCATATTGTAGAAGCACTAATGATCCTTATCTTATTGACATGTGTCTTGATCTCATGAACTAGGATGGTGTATATTGATTCTTTTTATCATCTTTGCAGTATATATATTTAAACAGCAACATTGAGAGTTGGAGCATTGGATGAAAATTATCTTGTTCTTCTTTTATCATTTGTTCTTGTTCTGAAAGCTAAAATCATGAACTCTGACATTTCCCAATAGAATTAATTTTCACTTAAAATTTCTCATGAGAACTATATATATTAGTATGAGTATATATGAGGCTATAGTGGAAGAGTTGGCTTGAGGCTAGAGTTTTTCTTAAGTTGGGATATAGGTATCAGGTTTGTAATGATCAAGCTATAGCTTTGTGGAACAAACCCTTGGGTGTCTGATTCCCCTTTATTTAAACATGTATGTTGTTTTGAAGGAGATAAAGATAGGTTCTGTAAAGTTTTTGACCTTATGACTGCATATGGTATGGAGTGGGATATTGATGTTATAATATAGACTTTTACTTCGGTTGATGCTGCAAATATCCTCAAGATACACATAAGCCACAAAGGGATGAAGGACAAGCTTATATGGCATTTTGACAACAAATACACCTTCTTAGTATAAAGTGCCTATAAGCTAACTCTGAGAGTTAAGAATGGAGCAACTGTGGAGGCATGAAACCAGCAGGGCTTCTAAGAAGAAGAAAGAATTGTGGAGAAAGACATAAAGCATACGAATCAAGCCAAAGATTAGAAATTTTATGTGGAGATGCCACTATAACTGGGTGGGAACAATGGATAACCTGAGAAGAAAAGGTGTGATGGGAGATGCTATTTGTTGTTGGTGTAGAGAGGCAGACGAGAGCTTAGATCACTTGTTTTTCCATTGTGATAGGGTTCAAATAGTTTGGAAGGTTGTAGGGTTGTATTGGAGTAGTGTGCGGAACTCAGCATATGGCTTTGAAACTTGGTGGCAGGAGGTGTGTGAAATGAAAGATGAATACCATAACAAGAATAGAGTTACCTTATCTACTTACATGTTATGGTGGCTATTAAAACTCGAAACAATTGGGTATTTCAAAAGATTCATAGCTTGGAGATAGATGTAGTAAATGGTGTAAAGTCGGAGTGGCTTGAATATGCAGAGATAAAAGGGGAGAGCGTTGGTGGGAAAATAAAAGTTATACAAGATGGTGGCCATCATGTTCCAGGTGTAGAGCAGGGAGTAGGGTTGAATGCGAGTTCAGTTAGTGCTACTGCAATTCATGCTGGTGATGGCAGAGTGAAGACAATCTCTGGAGCTGGAATTGGAAGGTCACAAATGGCAATACTCTAGGGATGGTGACCGTTGCTATTCAGTGGAGGATGTGTTAATGGAACTCCGGAGTTAGCTGGAAAGCGGGGTGTCTAAATGATGGAAAAGTGTTGAGATTCATATTTACAACAAAAACTTGTTCAAAATGCTTCAATCAAGGAAGGGATTTGCTGTAAATATTGTTGTTCTCGGCCAATAATGTGTTCTGTTTGTTTGATATTTTGGATTATGTGATGTAGGTTTGGTGCTTGCTTATGTAGGTTTTACCGTTGCTTTGTTTGTGTTTTTTTTGTTTGTTTAGTGTTATCCTGGTTTTTCGAGGCAGTTATGGTCTGGTTGGGGAGTCCATGTTAGACATTCTCCTTGTGTGGGCTCTTGGTTTAATAGCATGTTAGGCAATAGTCAATAACCCAAACTCGTTACCCAAGAGCGCTTGGATGAGATGGCTTGGGTCTCTTCCAGCTTAACCAGTGGTCTCGAGTTCGAGCTCTGAGAATGCAGCAGTGTTAAAACTCTTGAGGGAGAGCTTTGCCGCCCTTGTGGTCCTACCCGGCTCGATTCCAGATTAGTCGGTTCCCCTGTGGATCCGGAAACCGGAAGGTCTCTGTACCAAAAAAAAAAAAAGAAAAAAATAACCCAAACTCGTTGGTTGGTCGTTTTGTACATTTCCAAGTTTAATAATATGTTTCATTTGATTTTGGAAAAAAAAAAAAGGAGTATATATGAATGGCCGAAATTTGGATGAAGCAAGTGTTATTTTTATCATTCTAATTTACATATATAATATTGATTGGTATTGGAGTACACACAATGACACAATGATCTTTTACACTTGTACGTGTTATTAGCACTTAGCAGTGATATTGTTTCGTACTTTGTCACAGTTTTAGAGGTGATTGGATATGAATTCAACTAGTAAAAAACTAATTTATTTTTAATTATAGTTAAGTTTAAAAAAAAGTAGTATGGTTAGTTGTTAGTGGATATACAAAAATAATAATTAATGTTAATTTGATGTAAAAGTAGGAGAAAATGATTGGAAGTGATGGTTAGTTAAAATTATGTGAGTGGATGAATAGTGAATTAAAGTTGATGTGATGTGTAATAATAATTGATTGATATTATTTAACTATATTGATGATATTAGAAATAGTGGAGTTAGGTTCAAATTGAGTTGAATTTGAGTTTTAAGTGAGATATTTACTGTAAAAAAATGTAAACTATCACGCCTTTGGTGGTTGGGTTAATTTACCAATTCAATAAAGTGAAAAATGGTCCAAGAATATTATAGTATACGGATTTTATTTTGTTGCAGTGTAACGAAGCCTTATCACGAGACTCGAAATATTTGGTAACAGTCAATTTATCTCAATTTGAACGAGGTCTTTTAATGCTTATCAAGATATTATATCCCCATTTCACGAGTTTGGTGCACGGACCATTAATAATTTAAGTCCAAAATGTAAATTGAGTCTTTATAAAACGACCTAACTATATATGGGTTGCGGTTCAATGTTACACTAGTACAGCGCCGGTGTATTATACAGGCGCTTGCTAATTTTTTTTCTTAAAATCTAAAATTAATGACAAAAGTAGTTGAAAATTTAAATATCTTTTATAAAAATATACATTATTGAGGTCTCTGAAGTCTATGCACATCCTCCACATTTCTTCTCTCTTCCTTACCATGACTGAATTGGACAACCATTCCGAAAACTGAATGGGTCGCACATGCCCCGCTTTCAACAGTTTCTCCACCTCTGCTTCAATGACTACATCAAGCTCGGCACCAAAGTGTCTCCTCTTTTGTTTCACCTGCCTCATAGTTGGATCGATGTTCAGCCTGTGCTCTGCTACCCCGAGATCGATTCCTGTGAGGTCGTCGGCCGAAAAGGCGAAAACATCCACAAATTCCTTCGACAGTGCAATTAACGCGCCTTGTATGTCGACCGCCAAATGCCGACCTACTTTTGTTGTCTTGTCCGAACTTCCCTCTATCAAATCAACTTCCATCAGCTCGTCTTGGGAGCTCATCCCCAACTCTTGCTTCTTCTCCCGGTGGGAACTCTCAGGTAGGTCATCCCTCCGTCTCTTATGATGTGCTTCGGTCGTCTTCAATGTGACATCATAGCACCGCCGAGATTGCAGCTGGTCAACGGTCACTTCCCCAACCTTTTCCCCTACAGGGAACTTGATCTTCATGCAATAAGTGAAAATGGCTGCCTGAAATGAATTCAAGATAGGCCGCCCCAATATGATGTTGTAGGCCGAGCTAGCATCCACGACCAGGAAGCGAACCATCTGCACCTTCCTCAAAGGCGACCTTCCCAACGCCACAGTCAGACTAACTTCACCAACGGGGCGGACCTCACTGCCGCTGAAGCCATAGAGGGTAGTGTGGACCGACTCGATCTTTACGTCTAACTCCATCTATTGTAAGCACTTCAGGAAAATGATGTCCGCCGAGCTCCCCGTGTCTATAAGCACCCTCTGCACGTCATAACTGGCCACCTCCGCAGTGATGACCAAAGCGTCATTATGTGGGACAACGAGCCCCTGCACATCATCAATTCCAAATTAAAAGTGGCCGAGCTCCTCTGCACCTGCACCACTGCCACCTCACCTGCCACACCCTTTCCCTAGTAGGTCCTCTTCCTCTCTCTATGCGAATCTCCATCAGTAGGACCTCCCGCGATCATGTGTATTATGCCTTTCTTAACTGGTCTATCAGGTTGCTCATCAATCCTCCTCCGCTTGTCACCCGACTCTCGCCCTTCTCGGCGATCATCCTGGCGCTTATTGTCCTTGATCACGGACTCCTTTGAATGGCCGACCCTAATGAGCCGCTCAATTCCTTTAACTCCCGGCAAAAATTGGTAGAGTGGCCATAGTCACGGTGGTACCGACAATACCTGTCCTTCGATGCAGAAAACTTCCGCGGCAGGGGTAGAGGCTTTGGTTGTGCAAGCAATTTGTCATCCCCTCGCTTTTCCATCGTCTCCAGGATCTACTGTTGTGGCGCATTGAGTGATTTGTAATGCTCGTACCTTGGACCCCTGAACCGATCCTCGACCGTGGATTCCTTAGGGGCCGCACGGCGGATCACTCTGTAGTGGCTTCTCTTCTACCTACTTAGCCTTTGTCTTGTCATTGCAGATGAAGTTCGCCTCTGACTCCTCCATATTCACATATTTGCTGCACCTCTCAAGTAGCTCATCAAAGGACCTCGTTGGCCTCTTCGCCAATGAATCCATGCATTTCTCAGGTCTCAGGCTCCGCGTAAGGCCTCCAGCTTTGATTTCTTCCTTAGGGGCCGCACGGCGGATCACTCCTTAGTGTACTGCGCTACATATTGCCGCAAGGTCTCCCTTTCTTTCTGCTGCATATTAATCAACAAGAGGTATCTATTCTCGTGCTTCCTGGCTCTCGCGAACTGATTCAGAAAAAGAGAGCTGAAATTCTCAAAGCAATCGATAGATCCTGCTGGCAGCTGGTGGAACCAATCTTGCGCCGACCCCTTTAATGTCGTCAAGAAGGCTCGGCAACTCACAGCATCGTTATACCTGTGCAGCACGGATATGTTGTCAAACGATCTCAAGTGCCTAGCTGGGTCCGCCGATCCATCATAGGACAAACTCAACTCCATGAAGTTGCTAGGCCAATCCCCTCCTAAGACATCCTCTGCAAAAGGGTGTCCTCGCGAAACTACAGGTCTCTTACCCTGCACCCGAGCTTGGAGTTCCCGCATTTGAGCTACCAACCTCTCCAAAGTTAACTCATCTGGCTGTGTCGTCGCCACCGGCTGGGAGGTCACCGATCTAGCATCATCATCGACTCTCTCTGAATGCTCGCACCTGTTGTTAAGGTGCTAGTGGCTGCCGTAGTGGAGGTTGTCGAAACGACTCATTAGGAGCTCTCTTATCCACCTCTTGAGCCCGGCCTATCGCCTCGGCAATGATCATGTCCAACTCCGACCTGGTCATCTGAATAACCGGGTCCCCCCGTGGTACTGAAAAAACATTGTCTCCCGAAGGGTTTTGTGCTCCTACCACGACCAACTGCCTGCTACCAAGGGCACCATTCTGATCACCAGCACCTCCAGATCCCAAAACACCTTGATTCACCCCCCATCAACCGTGGTGTCAACCTCCTTCCCTTTGTCTGTCAAACTACCCGATCCTCCCTGGTTCGCCACACGCCCCTGAGCTTCTGTTGGTGGTATCAAGGTCACGCTTGAGCCCAACAACGTCTCTTTGGGGGTGACAGGCGATGGTGACCATCCCGGCGGAGGACATGTCCCGAAGGCCCTCCGAGCCCACTCCTCATCCATCTCCTTTGTCAAGTTTTTCTTCGAATTATCTCCTTCCATGACTCCTATCGCTCTTCTTTTTTAGTGAGAAAAAACAGCCTCTGTTTTTTTAGTGAAAAAAAACAGCCTCTGACAAATACTTGAACCGCTGGACCGGTCCTCTAAAAATCGGGTTACGTCTCCTTGATCGTCGATACCTGCAAAACACGTCGGGAGTGGTCCCGACGCGAATGTTGGTCCTATTTTTTTTCTTTATTTTGGTTTTATTTTCCTTTTATTTTTCCCCACTTGTAGGATTTTCGGAGTTTATTTGAGCCAATTCTGTAGTTTTGTGTTTTTTTTTCTTTAGTTTCATTTTGTGCATATTTTTGTTGTGTTATGCTTCATGTTTTCTTCGTGTTTGTGTTTTCAGAAGGTAGGTTGTGTCGGTCGAGGACGAGACTGTTGGAGACGAGACAGTGATGTCGAGAATACTCGTTGTGGAGCTCAGAAAGCTGAAGGAAGGACCGAAAAATGAACTGAAGACTGCCCAGAATTTTTCGCGACTCGCGAGAAGGTCACGACTTGCGGGATTAACATATACGAAATACGAAGCTCGCGAGACGAGTCGCGAATCGCGAGTCAATGTCGCGACTCGCGAGATTGAGTCGCGACTCGCGAGTTAGGCCGTGATTTTCCCCAGATGTTAAAGATTTTTGACGACGCGCGACTCGAGAGATGTCGCGACTCGTGACCTGGAAGAAAATGAAGTTGCGACTCGCGACTTAAGTCGCGACTCGCGAGATGGCCAGCGCGAATTTCGAGGGCAGATTTTTACATCAGAATTAGGACTTAGGGATCATTATTGACTTGGAGACTTTGTTCTTTATGCTTTTTCTCTCTAGAAACTCATTCTTTTTTATGGTTTTTCTCTTTTGATCCGAATTGGAGATTGAAAAACCTCCTATTTCTCGCTTGGATTTGGATGCTTTTTGATTTGACATTGGATTATTTACATTAATCGTAAGTTCCTCTTTCTTCAATTGTATGTTGATGATGATGGCTTGGGTTAATATGAATTGTGATATTGAATTTTTCATGAGTAGCTAAATCCATTCGCTAGGGATAGGGGATGATTGATTAGGTTCGATAATGATTGCTTGTTCTTGATTGTTCATGCATATTCGAGTTGTGCTTATTCTAGGGTTGGTAGATTGATCACCTGTCTGACCTAATCAATAAACATGTTGAACCGAGAGGGGAGACGTTGTTCGATTTAGGCTTGTTTAGGATAAACTTGTTTGGAGACGTATTATCTATGAGTTGTTGGAATTGATAGTTGATCGTGTACGTCCAATCTCTTGTTACGAAGAGTTATTGAGAGTGAGCCTCTGGATGAGAAACGATTCAAGTCCTTAAACCGAGCAATTGATTGCTGGTAGTTGTGTTAGAACCGAAAGCAATTATCCCCGATTCCCTAGCTCTTTAATCACTGAGTGAACTTATTTGCTATTTAAATTGCTTTTCATTAGCTTTAAATTCTTAGTTGATGATTGAAACCCAAAAATTATTGAATAGAGTGTTTAGGATTTTCTCTTTTTCGTGATCGAATAATCGTACAATTGAATCTAACTAACCTTCTTTTGCGATACGACCCGGGGAACGAATCTTTCGATTCTACTCCGGTAAAAATACTCACTACAAAAAATTGGTGTCGTTGCCGGGGAGGGTTTAGGACTTTAATTGTGCGCCTATTCATTTTTTTTATGGTTTCTCTTATTTCGTGTGATTTTCTTTTTT
>CACSLK010030184.1:3868398-3879082 GCA_902706635.1 Striga hermonthica | reverse complement strand
GTGCCGAAGAAACATTGTCCCCCGAAGGGTTTTGTGCTCCTACCACGACCAACTGCCTGCTACCAAGGGCACCATTCTGATCACCAGCACCTCCAGATCCCAAAACACCTTGATTCACCCCCATCAACCGTGGTGCCAACCTCCTTCCCTTTGTCTGTCAAACTACCCGATCCTCCCTGGTTCGCCACACGCCCCTGAGCTTCTGTTGGTGGTATCAAGGTCACGCTTGGGCCCAACAACGTCTCTTTGGGGGTGACAGGCGATGGTGACCATCCCGGCGGAGGACATGTCCCGAAGGCCCTCCGAGCCCACTCCTCATCCATCTCCTTTGTCAAGTTTTTCTTCGAATTATCTCCTTCCATGACTCCTATCGCTCTTCTTTTTTAGTGAGAAAAAACAGCCTCTGTTTTTTTAGTGAGAAAAAACAGCCTCTGACAAATACTTGAACCGCTGGACCGCTCCTCTAAAAACCGGGTTACGTCTCCTTGATCGTCGGTACCTGCAAAACACGTCGGGGGTGGTCCGCGACGCGAATGTTTGTCCTATTTTTGTGTCTTTATTTTGGTTTTATTTTCCTTTTATTTTTCCCCACTTGTAGGATTTTCGGAGTTTATTTGAGCCAATTCTGTAGTTTTGTGTTTTTTTTCTTTAGTTTCATTTTGTGCGTATTTTTGTTGTGTTATTGTTGTGTACAAGTCGATCTCACGAGGAAGGCGGTTCGGAATTTAGTTCTGATATCGATAACACATAAAAGCAAAATAAATCCTAAACATACTAATCAAATAAGGGAGTGAATAATTATCAACTAAGAAATAAATAACAATGCAAAAATGTAAATCTACCTAAGAGTATGAATGGAGCAAAGATGGAGAAGCTAGGGAATCGGGGATAATTAATTCAAGTTCTAGCAAAGTCGGGCAATTCATTGTTCGGTTCTAGATTGACACTCTCGCTTAGTCATCTAGCTGTTCGCTCCCAATAACTCTTCGTAACAAGGGATTGAACATAGACGAACAAGCTCAAGCATACAAAACAGGCCAATGATCCCAGTCCCAATAACTATTCGTAACAAAGGACGAGTCATCGACAAGCTCGTATTTCAATCTAAAACACATAGATTATTCAATTACGAAATCGTCTACCTCATGCGAGCCTATTTCTACGACTTCTCCCCTTTCGGTTCTGAAAGCCGCTAAATCAATTAGAAGGTGTTTAAGCGACTAATCATATAGAATTGACAAACCCTAACTCGACAAACTAACATCCAACTGTCACCAATTGTAAGATCGAAATGTCACTTTTCGATTATATCAATCTATCAAATACAAATTCATCAATTCCTTATCAAAACAACGCACATAAGAATGAACAAATCAAGCCCGACAATTACACAATGAACAAGAACAACAAATCCCTTATCCCTAGCACAAAAGATCAGCTACGCATATTGAATTCAACAAAATAAATCAATTCTCCAAATTTAATCATTATTCATGAATTAAACAAGAGAGAAAAGCTTACAATTAATCCAAGTTCGAACGTTGAATTCGTAGTACAAGCTTAATCCGAAGAAAAAGAAAACTAATGGAAAATAAAGGTAAAAAGAACAAGGAAAATCGGAGAAGAAGAAGAGAAGGAAGGAGAAGAGAGGAGTGGTGTTTTCGGGACCTAGGGTTTTACCCCCGGTCGAGAGATATCTTTTCATCGCGATCCCGTACGTCTATTTATATGGAACATGTGCCACGGGCGTGAGGAAAAATTTGTGCGTGCGTGAGGTTAGCAGGCGCCGCGGCGCGGGGCTGTGCCGCGGCGCGGAGAAGAGCTGCTGCGCGGCGTGTCACCCTGGCGCGGCGTGAAGAGATTACTGGTCGCGGGCGTGAGGAACTTGCCGCGGCGTGGAGCAGGATGGTGCCGCGGCGCGGAGCACTTGTCGCGGCGTGGTGGAACATCCTGGGCGCTCTGTCGGCCTCGTGGAAGCAGCGCGACGCGGTACGGTGGCAGGTGGCGCGGCGTGGGAACTTCTCGCGGCGCGACGGGGCTGGTCCTTCACGGCGCGGTGGTCTCGCGAGGGCTGGCTGGGAGAACAGGCAGCAGGTGCCGCGGCGCGGCGCACGTCGCGGCGTGATGGGCTTGGACGTGCTGTCTGTCCATGTCGGGGCGGCTGCGCGGCGCGATGGGCGCGTGAGGCCTGGGAAGGTGCTTGGGCTGCTTGCACATCATCACGTTTCGGGGTCGTATATGTCCGTTTGAAAGCGGAATTTTATTCCGCTTTTTATAGTGTACTCCGAATGAAATGCTCTCTTTAATTACGCTTGCCTGGTAAATTTTTGCCCAAAATAGGATTCTCTCGAAACTTAAGACCTGCACACCAAAAACGAAGAAAAACCAGAAAAATACACGAGAAACAAAAAGAAAACCGAAATAAAGCGAAACACACAATAAACGACAAAATGCACCTAAAACCAGCTAAATGACTCAAAATGGGGGAAAAGGAATGAGAAAATAATAAGGAAAAACGTAACAAAAATGGGACAAACAGTTATGCTTCATGTTTTCTTCGTGTTTGTGTTTTCAGAAGGTAGGTTGTGTCGGTCGAGGACGAGACTGTTGGAGACGAGACAGTGATGTCGAGAATACCCGTTGTGGAGCTCAGAAAGCTGAAGGAAGGACCGAAAAATGAACTGAAGACTGCCCAGAATTTTTCGCGACTCGCGAGAAGGTCACGACTTGCGAGATTAACATATACGAAACACGAAGCTCGCGAGACGAGTCGCGAATCGCGAGTCAATGTCGCGACTCGCGAGATTGAGTCGCGACTCGCGAGTTAGGCCGTGATTTTCCCCAGATGTTAAAGATTTTTGACGACGCGCGACTCGAGAGATGTCGCGACTCGTGACCTGGAAGAAAATGAAGTTGCGACTCGCGACTTAAGTCGCGACTCGCGAGATGGCCGGCGCGAATTTCGAGGGCAGATTTTTACATCAGAATTAGGACTTAGGGATCATTATTGACTTGGAGACTTTGTTCTTTATGCGTTTTCTCTCTAGAAACTCATTCTTTTTTATGGTTTTTCTCTTTTGATCCGAATTGCAGATTGAAAAACCTCCTATTTCTCGCTTGGATTTGGATGCTTTTTGATTTGACATTGGATTATTTACATTAATCGTAAGTTCCTCTTTTTTCAATTGTATGTTGATGATGATGGCTTGGGTTAATATGAATTGTGATATTGAATTTTTCATGAGTAGCTAAATCCATTCGCTAGGGATAGGTGATGATTGATTAGGTTCGATAATGATTGCTTGTTCTTGATTGTTCATGCATATTCGAGTTGTGCTTATTCTAAGGTTGGTAGATTGATCACCTGTCTGACCTAATCAATAAACATGCTGAACCGAGAGGGGAGACGTTGTTCGATTTAGGCTCGTTTAGGATAGACTTGTTCGGAGACGTATTATCTATGAGTTGTTTGGATTGATAGTTGATCGTGTACGTTCAATCTCTTGTTACGAAGAGTTATTGAGAGTGAGCCTCTGGATGAGAAACGATTCAAGTCCTTAAACTGAGCAATTGATTGCTGGTAGTTGTGTTAGAACTGAAAGCAATTATCTCCGATTCCCTAGCTCTTTAATCACTGAGTGAACTTATTTGCTATTTAAATTGCTTTTCATTAGCTTTAAATTCTTAGTTGATAATTGAAACCCAAAAATTATTGAATAGAGTGTTTAGGATTTTCTCTTTTTCGTGATCGAATAATCGTACAATTGAATCTAACTAACCTTCTTTTGCGATACGACCCGGGGAACGAATCTTTCGATTCTACTCCGGCAAAAATACTCACTACAAAAAATTGGTGTCATTGCCGGGGAGGGTTTAGGGCTTTAATTGTGCGCCTATTCATTTTTTTTATGGTTTCTCTTATTTCGTGTGATTTTCTTTTTTTTTTTCGTGTTTCTCTTTGTTTCTTTTGTTAGACTTATAGTTCTTTTGGTTGGTTATTTTTTTTTTAGTTTTTCTTCTTTGTTTATCTGGTGTTCGTGACGGTTTTTTTGTCTTTGTGTATGCGTACCAGGAGTGGACGTGTACTATCTTCTATCGACAAACCGTTCAACGAGAGCCTGAGAGAGCTACTGGAAGAGCTTACTCTCGAATCACACGAAGGAGACGAGCATTCTCCGAAATCATCCGAAGGCAGCAACTTCAACATGGGTGAACAACAGCAACAACCACCCCGTAACACCCTCCGAACCTTAGCCCAGCCAGTTATCGGGCCATTCACTTCATGCATTCGTTTGCCGAATGCTGCACGGAACTATGAACTCAAAATGATTCATTACAACCAGCTGTCGGCATTCCACGGGCTTCCAAGCGAGGACCCACTCAACTTCATCCGGAAATTTTACAATGTCTTCAACACTTTCCCTCTCAACGGGCTGACCGACGAGCAGTTGAATATGAGGTGCTTTCCTGAGACATTGAAGGACCGGGCCAAGGCCTGGTTCATGATGCTTGCACTTGGCTCTCTCACTACCTGGACTGAGGTGTACTCGAAGTTCATTGGGAGGTACTACTCCCATCTGAAGACCCAGGAGCTTCGATCACAGATTGTCTCATTTGCTCAGTTACCGAGTGAGCCTCTTCACGAGGCCTGGGAGTGCCCTCATCACAACCTTTCTCTGGGGCTACTAATGAACTGTTTCTACAACTTCCTCCACCAGAACATGCAGTATATGGTGCACAATATGGCAGGAGGGGATATTGGAGCAAAGACGGTTGAGGAGATGCATACAATCTTTGAGACGATGATCATGAACTCGTCACAGAAGAGCAGCTGAGGGAGGAGAGCGACAGTGAACGAGGTCGGAACGAGCAATGACTTTGATGGCCAAACAGTTATTTGAGCTTACTGAGCAGATGAGGTTGCTCAATGCACGAGGACCTCAGTCGGTTAATACTTTTGTCGTTGACACATGTGGGGCATGTGGAATCCTAGGGCATAGGTCCGAATTATGCCCCACATCATTTGAGCAGGATTCTAAAGAGTAGTATGCAGATGCCAGTGCCTTACAGGGATACCAGAACCGGCCAGGCAATGACCCATATTCAAACACGTACAATCCCAGATGGCGAAACCACCCCGCTTTCTCATGGTCAAACAACTCGAACACCCTTCAGCCACCTCGTCCGAACTTCATGCAGCAACAACCTCGACCCAACTTTGTGCCCCTTCCGAACTACCAGCCACAACAGCATCAGAGGGGACCGGAAGCCGAGATGCAAGCACCGAGAGCAGGGTCGAGTTCAACCCTCCAAGACGACGTTGCCAAAATCCTCCAATTTATGGCCAACAGTGAGCAGCGAAGTGTCAATCAGGAGGCCTCCATCAAGCGTATTGAGACACAATTGGGCCAACTGGCCACATGGGTCAGAGTCCTCCAGACTGAAATGAACAAGGGGAAGTTGCCTAGTCAATCGGAGCATGTGAATTCAGTGACCGTTATTATGCCTGACTTGGAGGAGAAGATAGTAGACGAGGGGGAACAAGAAGCAGAAGAAGACCCGAGGAAGTCAGAGCAAACAGAAAAGGCCCCAGCGACACTGCCTACTGAGCCAACTTCGCATAAGTCCCAAACCCATACAGGCCAAGGCTTCTTTTCCCAGGCCGACTCTTGGAAGAGAAGGATAATCAGCTGATGCGGGACCTTTACGTGTTGAAAAAGGTATATGGCAAACTACCACCTTCCGATGTGCTCAAAATGGTACCAACTTACGCGAGACATTTCAAAGAATAGGCAAAGAGTAAGAAGCGATTGGAGAGTGCCTATGAGGTGGTGGTATGCAAGGCGGCGAGTGTCTTTCAGCACGAATTACTGAAGAAAGAAAGAGACCCAGGTAGCTTTGTGATCAATTTAGCTTTCGGGAGTGGGAAAGATGCTTCGGGGATGCTTGACCTTAGGGCCGGAATAAATCTCATGCCTCTCTCTATATATGGGGAACTTGGGCTCGGCGGTTTAAAGCCCACCAGGATGCGGTTACAACTTGCCGATCGTTCACTCCGTCAACCCGAAGGAATAGTGGAAGATGTCTTGGTAAGAGTGGGGAAGCTGATGATGCCCGTTGATTTTGTTGTTCTCTATGTGGGGGACGTTAGAGAGAACGGGTATCAGCACACCATGCTCCTCGGACGACCTTTCATGGCGACCACCAACATAGTAATTGATGTGAAAAACGGGACAACGAGAATGACTGTATTGGGGGAATCTACCTTCATTTCCGTCCGAGCGTCCCAGCTTGAGCCGAAGAGACCATTGCAGGGTTATTTCCATCCTAACCGCTACATTGCCCCCTCTCAACTTAGCTCGATGGAGCTGCCCGGTCCCTCTAGGGCGAACGATATGATGTGTCAGACTTCCGTCGCTACTCGAGGCCTGACTATCTCCATCCTCCGCCCGCGCCACCGAAATCACAGTAACTAGTCTACTCACTGTGCTTTGTACGATTGTATCTCTTCCTTTTTCTTGTTGCATTTAGTTCAATTTATTTGCTTTTCTATTAGGTAATTATGCAAGTAATTAGTCGTTTTTATTATGTGCTTTCTTTTTATTTCTAAAAAAAAGGGGCATCGCAAATTGCAAGATGAAGTCGCGTCTCGCGAGTTACCCCACAAAAAAATGATATCGGCCTCTATTTTTTTCGCGAATCGCGACAGCACTCGCGAGTCGCAACCGATATCGCGACCCTTTGTCGCGAGTCGCGACTTTCCTGTTAGTCTGAATAATTGACGCGTTCTTTTCCTTTTTGCAGGAATTTTTCTATCACCATTTCTCTGTCGTGAAACCCTCTCGCGACAGAACCTACTGAATTCCCACCTTCACAATCACCGACCTCCGCCGCTCCGACCAATCTCTGCCCGATGTTCCATCCACTCACATCTGCAACCTCTCTCTGGCGGTCCCAGCGAGCTTCCTTTTCCCGCTCAAACTTCACGTGCAAGACACAATTCCAACCCTAGGTTCGATTTTCCAGCATGTTTTCTTTCGCCGGGGTTTTCTCCGGCCAGCGGGCATCATCTTCTTTGGCCAGTGCCGTCCATATCTCCGGCACTTCACACCCTCCGTCGTTCTTCAGTCCCATTTTCAACTTCACGGTTTTCAAGGAGCATTCGGAATACAAGGGCCGGTAATTCTTGTTATTCTTTGTCTATCTTGAGTTGCTTGGGTTGCTTTGTGAAGAATTGTGTTGAGATTGAAGTCATTTGGGGTTGTTCCATTGTCCATTGCCTTCAAACTTTCAAGTAAACTCCGTGCCCTCCAAGTGTTTGACGAATTGCCTAAGCGACTTCTTGTTCAATATAGTGACGAAACGTACTAAAAGGAAGTCCACGCAAGGGGAATCCTCTTCCCGGGCTGAGCCGGTTGATCTACGGGCACAGTACAATGCCCCCTTCACTATCCTCGAGGAAAGAGAGGGGGAAATCTACTCCCGACTTGCGAAGAAAGAGGTCCCGAAGTCCAAGACATTCGACTTCATGTTGCTTACGGACCTTGGCATTTTGGAGACGGTCGATCAGTACTTGGGCACGCTACAGATGAGGACATATGCCGACGTCTTCCATCCGACTTACCGGAACCTCACGCTCGAGTTTTTCAGTACACTTGAGTTTCGGACGGATAATAATGGGGCCGAGTACATGACATGTCGTTTGCTTGGGACAGAGAGGGTAATCAATGACGCCGACATTGAAAGCATCGTCGGGCTTCTGGGTGGCGGCTGGTCGGCAGTATCCAGCTAGTTTTTGGACTGAGCTCTCTCTCGACACAGTATGGGACCCCCAGGGCATGCCTAACAGTCTCATTGAGCACGGTGCACTCGCCATTGTGCACAAATTCTTGTGTTATGGCCTCTTCGGGAAGAAGGAGGCCAATAAGGTCACACAGAACGACCTTTCCGTGCTTTGGGCCGTGTTTGGGCATACGAATCTGAATGTGCGGGAGGTCTTCAAGGAAGAGTTCCGAGCAGTGCTCCGGAATAAGCGCGCGGCTGCATGTTTCGGACACGTGGTGACAGCTTTTGCCCTACATTTAGGCATCGATCCGACGGCGTCAAATAGTCCACCTGTCCCGATGCGGCGCATTGATGCATTTAAGCTGAGCCATGCAGGCCTCACCTCTGATCGACATACATTCCTGAACTATAGGAAGCGCCAAGCCTACTTCACATACATGAGAAAGTTGGATGCTGCCGCTTCCGCTGCGCAGGCTGGCTCTTCTCATCCTCAGCAGGAGACCAAGGGTATCCATGAGACGGAGGAGATGGAGCACTATCATGCTCTTATCGACGAGGACCATCGCCTTCCGCCTCCCTCCGGTTGGCAGCCCGCTCTAGAGCCCGATCACCGAGAGCCACAGGCCACACATCATCATCAGCAGCGTCCGGATGCGTCCACTGCACCGCCCGCTTGGTGGTCTCAGCCTCCTCCTAGTGGACGACATTCGAGGAGTGCTACGATCGGGACATGCGAGACATTAGCGCCCGGCTCGCGAGCGTCAACCTCTGTGTTGAGGCTTTTGAGGCTCGTCACGCCCAGTGGGACGAGCAGTTTGGCCGGTGGGATGCCCAGTTTCGCTCCGGAGACGGCCCATCCGATACACATCCTCCTCCTCCTAGTCCCAGTCCACAGTGACTTGTCACTGTGATGGTCAGCTGTTTTTTTTTTTATTTTTTTCTTTTTCTTTTTAGTTTATTTTTGGTATTTTCTCTTATTTGTTGAGTCGGTTGATTGTGTAATACAACTTCCCTTAGCTGCGATTCGCAATGGGGACATTGTCTGCTTTTAAGTGTGGGGGAGTTTTTGCATACTTATTTGGCTATGTGGTTGACCAGGTCTAGTTTTTATTTCTTTAGGATGTTTTATTTCTTTCTTTTGCATGGTGGATCAGTCTAGTTTTAGGTTTCTGTGTTTTTCTGAGTTTGGATTATGATGTATTGTAAGACTGGTTGATAACTGTTGGTTGAATTGGGAAGTTGTGATGATGAGATCGAGTAACATATTTTGATTAATTGCCTTGGTTGTTTTGAGGAACATATTTACCTTGTGAGGTTTGAGCCTGTTTTGTTTCTTGTGTGATATTGGTTGGGTTCTTGTCTATTTGAATTTGCCTTGAGACTGCTTTGAAATAACTTGATTAGATTTGTGAAACGTGAATATGATTGAGGCATTCCTTGTATTATCTTTTTCTTTTTCTTTTCCGTGAATAAAATTCAATAGTCACCCCCTTTTGAGCCTTGATTGATTTTATTGATTAACCTCGTGATGATGACGTTGAGTCGCGGGATAGTATCGGAGGTGATAGTTGATTGCATTGTATATATGTTTATTTGCTTTGAATGAAAAAAAACAACAAAAACAAAAAAAAAATAAAAAAAAAAAGAATTTGCTTGGGAAGTATGTTGGACTTGGAGTCAGTGGGAGGAACCGGTTGGTGACAACTGGATGTGTTTATTGATATGATTGGGTGAATGAGTTGAGTTGATATATTTTGAGCCACTTAGCCTATATTTTTCCTATCATGTCCAAAGAACTTACGTTACAACCCCTTAAGACCTCTTGATTCATTATTTTATGAATTTGATTGTTTTAGAGTAAAAGTTAGACGATAGGCAAATCTATGATTGACTTGACTGACGACCAATTTGAGTGCACCTTTCATATATTTTGCGAAGAAACTGAGTGAGGAAAATATATCTATACTTGTACTTGAGAGTTTTTGTTATTCAAAATAGCTGAGTTGATAATTGAGGTGTGTTCTTGTGATCATTGGAATTCTTCTCAGTTCGGTTGAGTTATTGGAGATTGGTCTTGCTTGAATCGTTGTCCCTGCTCATTTATTTGTTTTGTTTTCTTTTCTTTTCTTTTCTTTTTGTTCGGGACGAACAAAGGTTTTAGTGTAGGGGAGTTGTTTGTCGTATTTTTGTGTCTTTATTTTGGTTTTATTTTCCTTTTATTTTTTCCCACTTGTAGGATTTTTAGAGTTTATTTGAGCCAATTCTGTGGTTTTGTGTTTTTTCTCTTTAGTTTCGTTTTGTGCCTGTTTTTGTTGTGTTATGCTTCGTGTTTGTGTTTTCAGGAGGTAGGTTGTGCCGGTCGAGGACGAGACTGTTGGAGCCGAGACCGTGATGTCGAGAATACCGGTTGTGGAGCTCAGAAAGCTGAAGGAAGGACCAAAAAAATGAACTGAAGACTGCCCAGAATTTCTCGCGACTCGCGAGACGAGTCGCGACTCGCAAGATGGTCGCGACTCACGAGAAGGTCGTAACTCGCGGGATTAACAGATACGTAATACGAAGCTCGCGAAACGAGTCGCAACTCGTGAGTCAATGTCGCGACTCGCGAGATTGAGTCGCGACTCGCGAGTTAGGTCGTGATTTTTCCTAGATGTTAAAGATTTTTGACGACGCGCGACTCGCGACCTGGAAAAACATAAATTCGCGACTCGCGACTTAAGTCGCGACTCGCGAGATGGCCGGTGCGAATTTCGAGGGCTGATTATTACATCAGAATTAGGACCTAGGGATCATTATTGACTTGGAGACTTTGTTCTTTACGCTTTTTCTCTCTAGAAACTCATTCCTTTTGATGCTTTTTCTCTTTGATCCGAATTGGAGATTGAAAAACTCCTATTTC
>CACSLK010030184.1:3818750-3833645 GCA_902706635.1 Striga hermonthica | reverse complement strand
TAGCTAACTTAGGTATTTTAATATCACTTGTACTAATATAATCCTTTAATTCTTTGTAATTTTATATAGTAAGACACTAAGTGACTAATATATCCTTGACTTTTAATTTGTTTCCTTGAATTAGCCATTGAATTGTAAATGTATTTTAAAAGTTGATAACTTTTGTATTTTTTATCGGTTTTGCATATATAATATATCAAATTAATCATCTTTTGATGATCTTCGATTTGACATCCATATGGTATATATGAAATAAATAAATTATATTTATCTTTATAATATTAAAAAAATAATATTTATTAAAATTCATTAGAAAAATAAAATTATTTTTCAATTCATATATTTATGTTTAATGTAATTATATGTTGTAAGTTAAAAAATTATTATAATATAACACATGTAAGTCGCACAAATAAAAAATGTTATACTAAATATACTAATATATATTTTTATAAAAGGTATTTAAATTTTCAACTATTTTTTTCTCATTAATTTTAGATTTTAAGAAAAAAATTAGCAAGCACTCGGGTGTTGTACTAGTGTATATACTAATACCAAAACTAACATAATCTATTGAAGGAAAAATGCTACTTACGGTACCATTCCATCAGAATTTTTAACTGTTAGATTTTCATGATTTCGTAACGAGACCGTAAAATCTCGGAAAAGGTTAAATAGGAAGTATAGTTTATTTGAGCATTTGTTATAATAAATAATAAATAAAAATAGGGAAACGAAAGCATTTCCTAAAGAACACCAAAGACAGGCAAACTTCCAAACTCCAATTCATCTCCTCACTGTCTCATCTGTTTATCTTCACAACCCCGTGACCGACCCTCTCTGTGCCTCTCCAAAATGCAATACATTTTTTGACAGAGGACTAAACTTGCAATTTCCGATACTTACAAAACTCGTACATTTTCACTTTATTATTATTAAGAATAAATAAATTTTTATTTATTTATTTTATCGTTTTCCCCTCACTCTCAATTTATTTTTTTCACCTGCTATCGTTCCATATCTGGAACAGTCCTCCCCCACTCATCATTCTTCTTTACATTTTCTTTTTCTCCGACAAGCACGAAATCCATGGCAATCCTATTCCGATCCAAGTCGTGTTCTGTCGGAGATCGAAATCCAGTGCCGGCGGCGGCGGGGGCCTCCTCCCCTTACAGCCCCTCCGCCGACGAGGAGGAAGGGGACGAGGATGAGGGGTACTTTGGGGATTTCAACAGTGAGGAGGATGACGACGAAGACGATTCCGATAATCCGGCGACGACGCCGTTTATCAGCCCGGCGGTGAACTGCCGGAGCTGTGAATCGGAGAATAATAATAACAATAGGAATAATAGTCAATCGCAGTTCTCGGTGCTGGCGGTTGTAGCGGCGGCGCTGCGGAGGTCGTTGGTGACGTGCAGCGTGGAGGCAGACGACGTCATGTCGGACGTGGACATCGGATGGCCCACAGACGTGCGCCACGTGTCCCACGTCACGTTCGACCGGTTTGATGGGTTCCTGGGCCTGCCGGTCGAGCTCCAGCCCGAAGTCCCTCGAAAACCCCCCAGCGCCAGGTTGGGATCTGTAATCTGTTAACCTCATTTTCCGTGTTCTCAGTTATTTTTTTTTTTATTTTTAATTGAATTCATTGTATTTTCACAAATTGTGACGTGAAAAATTAATTTTAAAAAATAATAATACTAGGAGCAGCAACTACTGAAAAATAATATTAATATTTTTAAAAAGGGTTTAATAATATAATCATAAAAATGGGCCAAAATGGTCATCACGAAAGAAATTATGCAAATTTGAATATTTTCGTAATGACCCAAATCTTATGGCCTTTTCTATTAATTAATTATTCCTTAAATTTAAATTGAATGGTTAGCTACAAATGATGGAGATAAGGAATGAGTATGGTGGGTGGGCGAGAAATAATTGCGTGTGCATGCACGTGTTGCATCCAATTTTATACAGAAAGATGTTAGGTCCCGAACTATTCTGTCCTGGTTTGTAATTGTTAGAGCATCATGTAGCCGTCGATGATAGTTGATCTAACGGTTACAAACCTCGACGGAATGGATCGTAACATTTCCCAATAATATAGCTGGTAGCTCTAAATTTTGGTGAATTTCATTTTCTTATATTATTAAGTCTAGGCTGGTCATTATTTACGAATCTCATAATAGAAATTATGAAAGCGAAACTTATCTAAACGCAAATCGCTGTCTTTTGTCCTCATATAAGATTTTAGTACTTATTTCGCCACAGAGAATCCCGATTATTTTAATAACTATGAAGTTATTATGATTTTAATACAAACTCAAAATCCGACTAACAATGATAACGTTAACAGTGCAAGCGTGTTTGGAGTATCTGCACAGTCAATGCAGTGTTCTTATGACCTCAGAGGAAACAGTGTCCCTACCATTCTTCTCACAATGCAAACCCGTTTGTACTCAGCCGGTGGCCTCCAAGTAACTATATGAATTTATATCATAATAATCACCATTACTACTTAGTGTGTTCATATACTGTATATAATGTTGTGTGCGATGATGATTTTTTTCAGGCAGAAGGAATTTTCCGAATAAATGCCGACAACGGGCAGGAAGAAAGTGTCCGTAAGCAGCTGAACAAAGGGGTTGTCCCACATGGGATTGATGTCCATTGTTTATCTGGGCTGATAAAGGTATCTTAAATTTTCCCCTCCACTCTTCACAACACATGTTTCCAGCTCATCCCTTCTTCTTTTGTATGTTGTTAATATTAAATGAATGAGAGTAGTAATTATGAAACCTAGCTACCACCATCGACAAGTGAGTTCATTGTTTGTTAACAGAGTAAATCTTGGTTGTTTTTCTCATGGTTGACTCTTGCAAGTTGTAATTGCTCTGCTATGTGCTCCGCTTTCAGATCGGGTTCATAGAGGCCAATAATCGAAAGTATCGTTTATCCATTTTTTGGCGACGTGTTATTCGTTTAGATTAGTAATATCGAAGGCCAAGCCTTAGGCATGTTTGGATACAAATAAATTTGTTCAAAATGGGTTTTTTTCGGTTAACTAGTGTTGATTTTGAATAGGATGATATAGTTAGTTGTTAGTGAGATTTTTTAGTTTAAATTAAAATATTATAAAAAAGTAATTATAGTTGATTTGATGTGAAAGTATGAGAGAGATGATGTGAACTCCTTATGCGTGCTTGGATACAAATAGATTTGCTCAAAACGGGTTTTTCTTAAACCAAGTAGGTTGAAAAAGGTGTTATAGTTGGTTGTTGGAGAGATTTTGATTTTATATTAAAATAATATAAAAATACTAATTAAAATTGATTTGGTATAAACGTAGGAAAGAGATGATGTGAAGTGATAGTTAGTTAAAATTATTTGAGTGGATGAATAGAAAATTAAAATTGATGTGATGTGCAAGAATGGTTGATTGGTATTACATAATTATATTGATAATATCGAGAATAGCAGAGTTATATTAAAGTTGAGTTAAAATTTTAGTATTTAATAATAAGCACACTGTAACTTTTTCATTTTTGATTCTTCTTTTTGAAGTGAGACATAGCAATGAGTAACTGGTTAGGGAGTGCTCGCTTACAAACACTAACTAGAGAGGTGAATGAACAATAAATCACTTGTTGACATTTTTACGCCATTTTTCTTGTCTTGTTTTTTCTTATGCTTCATTTAAGTGCCTGAACAACATATATATGTTACATTGACGAATTAAATAGTTTGTTCGAACATATACAACATGATGTCCATACGAGTCAGAAGTCCTCCGTTGGCACAATGCTTGGCTGAAGGTGTATTTATTACTCTGCTTTTATCAATAAACAGGCATGGTTTAGAGAACTTCCATCGGGTGTTCTTGACTCGTTGACCCCAGAACAGGTGATGCACTGCAACACAGAGGAAGAGTGCACGTTGCTCGTGAAACTTCTTCCACCTACCGAAGCCGCGTTGCTCGACTGGGCTATTAACCTAATGGCTGATGTGGTGCAGCACGAACATCACAACAAGATGAATGCTCGCAACATAGCCATGGTGTTTGCCCCCAACATGACTCAGGTGCTTTCACTTGCTGGTTCATTTTTGTCCTTGTAATTATTCTTTGCTTTTACCCCATTTTTTTAAGTCTCACATATTACTTGCATATTTGGTTGATTTGGTGCTGGTAATTCTGATTCTGGACATGTTTTATTCTTCTGCTTTTGGACTCGAATTGATATTTAAGTATTTAATTTTACTTTTCAATTGTATGGGGAATGTCTTGACAAAACAAATTTGAATCTTAATGTACTAATTCCATTTTCAGATGGCCGACCCTTTAACAGCATTGATCCACGCCGTCCAAGTCATGAACTTCCTCAAGACGCTCATAGGAAAAACCATCAGGCAAAGGCAAGAAATGTCTCCCACCAATGCATACACAGAATGTAATGATTCTTTCAAAACAGCACGAGACTGCTCACCCCTGTCAAGCATGTCCGATATAGCCGTAAACGAGCAATTAGTTGTTGAAGGCGGGTCGTGTAAGGAAGCACTTGCCCCTAATGACCTTCTTATAAGAAGCTGCACCCTGGAGAGGCTTGAATCTGACAACATAGACCACTCACTGAGCATGAGAAGCAAAAGCGATGGGGGGGAGAAATTCGAGCAAGGCTTGCGCAAGAGGCGGACGTTGGAGCACAGCTTCAAGGACGAGTATGAGAAAATGGAGGCCGAGGGGATATTGAACCGTATAAGTCTCCGGAAGGGCATGCAGAGGCTGAGGAGGCACCCCGTGTTCCAGTTTAATAAGGCGGTCAAGAGGTCCAAAGACCGCGCTCTTTTTAGGGACGAATGAAAAAAAAAAAAAGTGTTATATTTGTCTTCTTTTCTTATTAGGTGCTTTGGTGTTCTCTTCAGATACTAGTTGTGAGTTTTAGGTTTAATGAACCTAACTGGGGTTGGGAGTGTGCATAAGCTAAGATTTGTCTGTCACAAAGTTCTTATAGACCAAATGTCGTGTGTGTGTGTGTGTGTGTTTTTTTTTTTCGTAGTGATGTATGAAGAGGTTTGGTTATTTTTTTGTAGAGGAATGCTGATAAAATTAGGAGACAATTGGATCAGTGTAAGCTTTTAAGTATTTTATATTTTGGGCGAATTTCTTTCTACACCCCAATATTTACATGCAATTTGTACTCCCAACACTCATGAAATTATATGCGATATTAAATTGTCTATCCAAAAGAACAGTGTAACTAACAATTATGCGAAATTTTGTCGTATACATACAAACGCATGTCCAAACCCACCGCATAATTTTTCATATGCGATAATGTTTCGCATATTCATGACTTACATATCCAAATCAAACGTCGTATATTTTATGTTATGCAATGGATTTTTTGCATAGTTTACAAATCGCATATCCAAATCCACCTCTTAATTTACTATATGCGTTAACGTTGCGCATATTCTAGAATCGATCCAAATCGAACGTCGTACATTTTATGTTATGCGACATGTGTATAGAAGGTGGCTGTAAAAGTACTTGGTGTGAGTAGGGGAGACAAGCAGGATGCGAAAGACACTTGGTGGTGAAATGACAAGGTGCAAAGGAATATTCAGGAGAAGAAGGAGTGTTTCAAGCGTCTCCACCTTGACAAGAGTGCAACTAACATTGAGAGCTATAAAATAGCGAGGAGGGCTGCAAAGCGTGTCGTGAGTGTAGCGAAGGGTCAGGCCTATGATGACCTTTATCAATGCCTAGGCACGAAGGAGGGGGAGAAGGACATTTATAGAATAGCTAGGATTCGGGAGAGGAAGACTGGGAAATCAACCAAATCAAATGCATCAAGGATGAGTCGGATCAGCCACTGGTGAAGGATAGGGAAATCAAGGACAGATGGAGAGAGTACTTCGACAAATTGTTTAATGGGGAGAGTGGGGGTCCTACCCTGGAGTTGGATGACTCATTTGAGGATACCAATAGACACTTGGTGAGGAGAATTCAAGAGGTAGAGATCGGAGAGGCTATGAAGAGGATGAAGGGAGGTAAAGCAATGGGCCCTGATGGTATCCCCATTGAGGTGTGGAGATGCTTTGGCGCCAGAGCGTTAGTATGGCTAACTAAGCTTTTTAACCTCATTTTTCGGTTAAACAAGAAGCCTGATGAATGGAGGAGAAGTACTTTAGTACCGATCTTCAAGAACAAGGGTGATATTCAAAGCTGTGGTAACTACTGTGGGATTAAGTTGATGAGTCATACGATGAAGCTCTGAGAGAGGGTTATCGAGCATCGCCTACGACGAGTGACGAGTGTGACTCAAAACTAATTTGGGTTTATGCCTGGAAGGTCGACCATGGAAGCGATTTTTCTAATACGATAGTTGATGGAGAGATATAGGGACCGAAAGAAGGACTTGCACATGGTCTTTATCGACCTTGAGAAGGCTTATGACAGAGTACCGAGGAATTTCATGTGGTGGGCCTCAGAAAAGCACAAAGTCCCATCTAAGTACATTACCCTCATCAAGGATATGTACAAGGATGTGATGACGTGTGTCCGAACATGTGGGGGCGATACCAGCGACTTCCCAATTAAAATAGGAGTACACTAGGGGTCAACATTGAGCCCTTATTTATTTGCCTTGGTGATGGATGAGGCCACAAGGAACATACAAGGTGATATCCCCTGGTGTATGCTCTTTGCTGATGATGTGGTGCTAGTTGACGAGAGTAGGGCAGGGGTACATAGGAAGTTAGAGCTGTGGAAGGACACGTTAGAGTCGAAAGACTTCAGACTTAGCAGAACGAAGACCGAGTACATGATGTGCGCTTCAGCATGGCTACACATGATGATGGTGACGTTAGCCTTGACAGGCAAGTGGTGGCCAAGAAGGAGACGTTTCGGTATTTAGGTTCGATGCTACAAAAGGATGGCGGCATTGATGAAGATGTTAGGTATAGAATTACAGCCGGTTGGTTGAAATGTCGTCAAGCTTCGGGCGTTCTCTGTGATAAGAGGGTGTCACAAAGGCTAAAAGGTAAGTTCTATAGGACGACGATTCGCCCTCAATGCTATACGGTGCAGAATGTTGGCCTACAAAAAGGTAACATGTCCAACAACTAAGTGTAGCAGAGATGCGTATGTTGAGTTGGTTTTGCAGACACACAAGAAGGGATAGAATCCAGAATGAGGATATTTGAGATAGGGTCGGGGTGGCTCCAATTGAAGAGAATTTGGTTCACCATCGGCTGAAGTGGTTCGGACATGTCCAACGGAGGCCTCCTGATGCACCGGTGCGTAGGGGAGTTCTACAGCGAGTCGATGATGTAAAGAGAGGTAGAGGTCGGCCTAAACTACTTGGGAAGAGTCGGTTCAAAGAGACCTTAAAGATTGGAATATCTCCAAGTATTTAGCGGTGGATAGGAGCGCTTGGAGGCTAGCAATCAACGTGCCGGAACCGTGACTTCTGCTCCTTTCTCTTTTGCTCCAATCTCTTCCTTTTGTTTTGAGCCCTTTTGTGTTTCTCTTACCATTGTTTCTCTTGGGTTTTATCTCTAGCCAACCCCAACTTGCTTGGGACTGACACTCTACCTCCAATTGTGGGAAACACAAGCCCACGTTGAGAAAAAAGTTGACGTCAAGAAACCGGTCGGAGAAGCCGAAACCTTGGTGACTACCAAGAAAGTGGTAGAACACCAACCAAAAGAAAATGTGCAACCAAGCAAGAAAGGGAGGGACACTAACAAAGTGCAAGGGGAGAGACATAAACCCAATGAGATGGAGGTCGAGAGGAATAAACCAAGCAAATGTGATCAAATGAATGAGGGGAATGAGAATTGTGATATGGGGAAAGAGACGGTGACCATTACCTCGGATGCCGGTTCTTCCTCATCTCCAATCGGGGACCCGGAGCCCCAAAACTATGAGAACCCTCCTCCAGATAACGAAAATGACTCTTTTTATGTGGTAAGGAAGTACAACAAGATGCTCACCCGAAGTGGAGCCGCGAGCCAAGCCTCCGCAACTTCGGGTCAACACTCCAAGCTTAGAGACAAACCAAGCAGGAGGAAATATGGGGGCAAGGGAAATTCGGTGAAGAGGGGGGCCACCCCTCCTCCTCTCAATGATCATCGCCTCATGGAACATTAGGGGCTTAACGGGCCCTTAAAACAAGATGAGGTGGTAAACCTCATCCGTAGAAATAACATTGATGTTTTGGGACTTTTGGAAACAAAAACCGACAATAGGCGTCTTGCTCTCTTTATGTGTAGGAGGTTGCCGGTTTGGGCTTTTTGTGAAAATTTTGATGATGTTGCTCGTGGGCGTATTGCTGTGCTTTGGAACCCCGCGAGAGTGGACATTACGGTGGAGGGCACTATGCCTCAAGTCATCTTTACAAAAATCCATTGTAAGGTTAGTAACCACTCTTTTATTACTAGCTTTGTCTATGGACTTCATTCAAGAGGGGACCGAAAACTATTATGGAATGAGCTTAAGGCCTCTCGGGGGATGATCAGTTTAATTACTAGATTGGATGATCCATTGTAAGGTTAGTAACCACTCTTTAATGCTATTCTCAATCTGGATGAGAGAATAAAAGGGGAGAGAGTTACTAACCGGGACACTATGGATTTGTTTGAAGCTTGTGATACCTTGGGACTATTGGACATCCCCTCAAGTGGTTTCTTTCACACTTGGACCAATAACCATGTTTGGTCCAAGCTTGATAGGGTCATGGTGGATCCTCTTTGAGAGAATGCCGATTTCTTCTCACATGCCACATTTCTCGCCCCGGGTATATCCGATCACTCGCCTTGTATTGTGACGATCTTTGAGGCTGGAGCCAATAGTGGGTCACCTTGGTGTTTCTTCAACATGTGGATCACTCATGAGAATTTCTTGCCTTGTGTTCGTGAAACTTGGAGACAAGGTGGTGGGGGATCGAGACAATTCCACCTCACCACCAAATTAAAGAACCTCAAGAGCTCGCTAAAGGTTCTCAATGAAAAAGCTTACTCCCACATTTCTTGTCGAGCCAAAGAAGCAAAAAATGCACTCGAAAAAGCGCAACAAAGGCTCCACGATCACCCGGATGATCCCGATATCAAGTCTAAGATGCCCTCTCTTAGACTTCAAGCACTCAATTTGGCCAAAGCGGAGAAACTCTTTTATCAACAAAAGGTCAAATGCAACTATCAAATCAAAGATGATAAATGCACCAAATTCTACCACGGCTTGGTTAAGAAGAGAGCAAAACGGAACTACATTGCATCGATTAATCGGGAGGATGGATTCGTGACCGAATCCACGGAGGATGTTGTTAAGGAATTCGTTAGCTACTACGAGGCTCTCTTGGGAATGGGAGTAGAAACGGAGGACGTGGAGCCCCAAATCCTTAGAGCGGGACTGAGTGTTAGCACCGAGCATTGTAGCTCTCTTATTGCCCCGGTGACCGAGGCCAAAATCAAGTCCACCCTTAGAGACATAGAGGGAGGTAAGTCACCGGGCCCGGATGGCTACACTTCTACCTTCTTCTTGGAGAGTTGGGCCATTGTTGGGAATGACGTAGTTGCGGCTATTCAAGAGTTTTTCGCTCCGGGTCCCTCCTAAAGCAATGGAACCACACCGCACTCACGCTCGTCCCGAAGTCCTCTCACTCCTCGAGAGTACCGGACTTTTGGCCAATTGCGTGTTGTAATATGGTATACAAGATTTGCTCCAAAATCCTTGCAAGAAGAATTAGCAAAGTCTTCAACTCCATCATTGATGAGGCTCAAGCCGCTTTTGTGAAAGGGAGGAGTATTACGGACAAAATACACCTCATGCAACAATTACTCCGGCTCTACTTGAGGAAAAGAGTCTCCCCTAGGTGCATAATCAAAATTAACCTCCGAAAAGCTTTTGACTCTGTTTATTGGTCATTTTTAGGCAAATGCTCGAGGGCTTGGGCTTTCCATCGGTCTTCACAAAGTGGGTCATGGAGTGTGTCACTACTCCGTCTTACTCGCTATCTATTAACGGAAGCCTCAAGGGACATTTCAAAAGAGCTCGCGGTTTAAGGCAAGGTAATCCACTCTCGCCTTTCTTTTTTGTGCTATGCATGGAGTATCTTTATCGACTCATCAAATACAACACGGCGGAAGGCTCGAACTTTAATTTCCATCCAATGTGCGAGAAACTAAAAATCTCGCACCTAGCTTTCACCGATGACTTCATGCTCCTTTCTCGAGGTGACTCGTTATCGATTCAAACACGTATGAATTGTTTAAAGGATTTTGGGGCCAAGTCGGGGCTCGAAATGAATGTGCTAAAGTCCAACATCTACTTGGCCAGAGTCAAAGAGAACAATTGGGTCACCATTCTAGACAACACTAACTTACAAAGTGGTCCAATGCTTTTCCGTTACCTTGGTGTTCCGCTCACCGCGGAGCGAATCACCGGTCGGCTCTTTGATGATATGATCAACCAAATTGAGAGCCAACTTAGTCGGTGGGATGGCCACACGCTCTCTTATGCCAGAAGATTGGAACTTATCGCTCGGTAATCCAAGGCATTGAGTGCTTTTGGATGGGTATCTTCCATTTACCCAGTGTTGTGCGAACCAAAATCATCCAACTTTGTAGGAGGTTCTTATGGGGCTCGAAAAGTGCTCCCGTGGCATGGGATAGTTTGTGCTTACAACGATCGGAAGGAGGATTGGGACTCTGGGACTTGGAAGCTTAGAACCAAGCGTTACTCACTCGGACGCTTTGGAACATAAGAGCAAAAAAGGACACCCTTTGGTACAAATGGATTCATAACATTTATTTGAAGGGTAGATCCATTTGGGATTGACAAATTGGCACGAAAGGCCCACCTCTCTTCAAGTCTCTTTTTGAAATCCGACAAGGCTTGGTTGAAAAAGCGAGAAGTGAACGAGGAGCGGAAGCCCTTCTTCGTGGTTGGAGCTCTCAAGATAAACAAGACGGGTCTAGTAAGTGCTACGACTTCCTAAGACCTAGAGGACCCACGAGGCCACGGACCGGGGTTATTTGGGGGCTTGCAATACCCCCAAGCGCTCATTTATTCTATGGTTGGGACTACTTAATAGACTCCGGACAAAAGACCGACTCGATTTTCTTGACGAAGACCCGATTTTCCCTCTATGCGGTGTTGCGAATGAATCTTTGAGACACCTCTTCTTTGAGTGCTCCTTTAGCTCAGAGATTTGGAGTAAAGTTCGTGCTTAGGTTAGCCTCCGTCATAGGCCATCGACCCTTAAAGGTGCCCTCAAATTGACCAAGAAGGAGGCAAAAGGGGCGGGTTGGAGATCCAAGTTGAAGAAAGTGGCGCTAGCGGCCACCGTGTACTTCATTTGGAATGCAAAAAATCGGTTGATATTTGAAAATGAATACCAATCCCCGAGCCACGTGATCCGGAAAGTAAAAACTCATGTATACCGTACTATCTTTGCTCTTTATCGTAATGTGTTTGCCGAGTTTGAGATGCGGTGCCTCAGCCTATGATATTTGTTTTTCGTGACTTTTGAGTGAGCAACCGACATGTGGTTGTCCTCGTATATATTACCGCGTGAATGAGGAACCGATTTGTGGTTTCCTATTGCGCTTTTGTACGCCGTTCACCGGTTGTCCGAACTCAATTTTGATCTATATTACATTTAACAATAAAAAAAATGCTATGTTGTTGTTGTTGCAAAGTTTACGACTCAGCCAATTTCACACCATAATAATTTATCATATATGATAACATTTCGCGTATTCCAGGATCGAATATTCAAATCGAACGTACACCTTTGAGATTGGGGCCTATTGTTTCGCTTTTCCTTAACTAACAACGTACACAACACTTAATTACGCGGAGGGTCCATCAAAGTCAAGGTTGTTACATTAAGCCAGAAATTCAGATGTCTTTTCCTCTTCAAGCTATAAGCTTATACTCCCTAATTATATGAAATTTTTGGTTGATAAAATTCATGTGTGCCTTTAAACAAGGATTAAAGCCATCAATTTTTTATTCCTTTACGACGAAAAATTCGAATACATGATGATCAAATGAAATAAAGGTGATTTTTTTTTTCCCAAAAAAAAAAGATGTGTAGTTAAAAGACGGGTTTCAGCCATTGTTTTGTGACCCGGATCGGCCCGGTGGGTCGACCCGGAGCGGAAACCGGTCCGGGTGAACTATTTGGATTGGGTAACAATGGACTCGGTCAAACCCAGTCAAAACCCGACCAACCCGATCTTGGTCCGGTCGACCCAGGTCATTGATCCAGCCGGGTAAACCCGATTGACCCGGTCTCTATATATTTTTTATTTATTTTTATATTTTTGTATACAGAAAATTAAAAACTATGTTTATACAATGACATAGTAAATATCCTCCCTATATATAATTCCCGAATGCGTTGAGCCTACGTGGTTGTTTCTGGTGCTTCGGAGTCCTACTTGGCGAAGAATCATGCTTCGTAATTAGGTTTGGACAAATAATATTGATATATTGATAATTAATAATCTAGGTTTGGACATTCCATAAATATTATTTAGCTAACTTAGGTATTTTAATATCACTTAGTACTAATATAACTCTTTAATTCCTTGTAATTTTACATAGTGAGATACTAAGTGACTAATATATCCCTGACATTTAATTTGTTTCCTTCAATTAGCTATTGAATTGTAAATGTATTTTAAAAGATGATAACTTTTGTATTTCTTATCGGTTTTACATATATAATATATCAAATTAATCATCTTTTGATGATCTTCGATTTGACATCCATATTGTATATATTGAAATAAATAAATTATATTTATATTTATAATAATAAAAAATATTATATTTATTAAAATTCATTAGAAAAATAAAATTATTTCTCAATTGATATATTTATGTTTAATGTTGTTATATTTTGTAAGTTAAAAAAATTATTATAATATAACACAGGTAAGTCGCACAAATAAAAAGTGGCCTACTAAATGTATAATAATATATATTTTTATAAAATGTATTTAAATTTTTAACTATTTTTTCTCATTAATTTTAGATTTTAAGAAAAAAAATTTAGCAAACGCCCGTGTAATACACGGGAGTTGTACTAGTTTATTGTAAGACTCAATATTATTAACACTTAAATGTACAAATTTTGTATACAAAATATATATTTTTGTTACTTTTATGTATATTCATATGTCAAAAATATTATATATATAATTTTAAAAATTTTAAAATTGGTTATCCGGTTCAGCAATTGACCCGATGACCCGACAGTTGAATCGGTGACCCGGTGACCTAGAAATTTGCTCGGGTTAATTTTGAGGCCGAGTTTAAAATCTATGATTTCAACTTTCAACCATTTTTTGGCATAAATAGTTGAAAGGTACATTGGAGTTTACTTACGTTAGGCGGATTGTGGTTTGCCCCTCTCTACTCTCACCTATGGCATAGCTTTTTAATTTATTAAATTTAATGATATTTGTAATTGCAAATTTTCATTGGTTATAACAAGACCATCATATGTTTTCAAATAAAAAATACAAAGCTTTACGATATAATACATGTCGAAATTAAGAAAAGGGTAAAAATATTAATATATCTTAGAAAAATGCTAAGATCTCATTACGATATAATATCGTCAGTATTTACTGCTATTAGATAAAAAAAATGGAATATATTGTGTGAATAATTTACGATAACAATCCTCGACAAAACCATACCGTCTGTGGAACTTTAACGGTTCCCTGTATCTTAATTTATGAGATCAAATAGCCAGGCGGAAATACATCATTTTCCATCTTACCTCAGCCATTACATCATTAACCTTGCTTTGTCTTCTTCCCTAATCAAGTGGCCAATTGAAAAAGACAAAAAACATTTAAGAAATGGGAAAGTGTTGTCTCGTGGATCACATGCGTAATTCCTTTGCATCTATAAAGAAATAGGTTGTTGGATTTGATTTTATAATTAAAGATAATGACTTACTATTAAAAAAAATAGTAAAAAATATATTTATATTGTAAAAAAAACAATAAAATTAAATTATACCTACATGTTGCAATTCATGCAATTCAATTAATAGCATGACTTTCTATATAAATAAAGTTGTATCAGTTTTAAAAGTTATTTTGTAATAATTATCACAATAAAAAACTAATTCATATTAATTACGAATCATTGCAATCTCGTATGCTATTGGTAAAAAAACCAGAGATTTCGTGATTTTCTACCATATGTATTAAAAGCAGTGACTATTAAATATGTTTTGTTTGTAGAAGATATGATTTGAATATGTATGATAGTATTTAAAATTTAATTACACAATAAAAATTGAATATCAAATTACAAAAATTTTACTAGTTTTTGGCCCGTGCATTTGCACGGAAAGCTATATGATAGAAGAGAATAAAGTAAAAAAAAAACAAATATAAAAATAATAACATAATCATTGAAACAAAATATGAAATAATATCTAAATATTATTAAATATTTCTTTATATACAACGTTCGTGGTTTTTCTATCGTCACAATCTCCATCAACACAAATTATTATCTCCAAACTCCTCCGACTGATGACTCTAGATCGTGCCACATACAATTGTCCATGACTTAATACATGATTCTTCATTAGTAAATTGAAGCCTTGGAGGAGTACGTCAACAAATCTCTTGTCAACACCTTTTGAAGATGGTAGTTTGCACATTTTGGTACATGACTATTCTAACGATTATATCTTAAAAATAATAATAATAACAACAATAATAATAAAAAAATAATTGATTGATATAATTAAAACAACAAAGGAAAATGTAATAGCTATTTATAAAGACAAAAAATTAAACAGTACCTATAAGCATAGTTGGGTTAACAAACTTGGGACTATTGTACCCTCACTTGGC
>CACSLK010030184.1:3808001-3818360 GCA_902706635.1 Striga hermonthica | reverse complement strand
GTGTCTTTTGCTTTATTATTTGTAGTTGATAAATCAAATCTCCAACTTGAATTAGAGTGTTTAGGACTTGTTTCTTATTTTCGTGTGATTGAATATTCGCATAGAATAATCCGGCTAATCTTCCTCGTGATATGACCCGGTGTCGAATCTTTGGATTCTACTCCGGTTAAAAATATTTACAATATTTTGCATAATATATCACGCCTTTAAATTTTTTTGCAAAACGATACACGTTTCCATCTGCTGCCCCAACTTGTATGACGTGTATTTAACAGATGATTTTTTTTCCATCTCATCCCTGGACGAGATGAGGGGGAAATTTTGGAACCCTTGGGGATATATTAGGCTAGAGCTGGAGATTTTGGAACACGAAAAGATTCAAACACCGGGTCGTCTCTCAAGGAAGGTTAGTCGAATTACTTTGCACGTGTATTCAATCATACGAAAAGAGAAAACAAATCCGAAACACTCTAATTCAATTATTTTTTGTTTTTATTATCAACTACAAATTCTAAAAATAAAGCAAGACACACTTCAAATTTCAAATGGAGTTCAAATAATAATTGGTGAGTTAGGGAGTCGGAGATATTCGTTTATGGTTCTCAAGCAATCAGTTAGCACGCAACCGCTCGGTTAAGAGATCAAATAACATACTCGTTTAGAGGCTTGTTCTCAATAACTCTTCGTAACGATCAATTATCAAACAATTAACATATAGACAATCTATTAACGAACAAGCCTATTCTAAACGAGCCGAGATCAATCAATTTCTCCCCTTCCGGTTCTACAAATTGATTAACTAGATTAAAATGATGATCAAACATCTAACCCTAGATTCAACACAACTCGAATAGATTGAACGACAAACACGTACACACGAATCTCAATCGAACCAAAACAAATATCCTCTATCCCTAACGAAGCGATTTAGCCACACATATTGATATCAATCCCAAGAAAAGATTCAACATAATAAATCACTTTCATAATCAAATGAAAGGAAATTATTATTAATCCAAGTCGAGAATAAAATCGAATTACAAACCAAATCGTGTTCGTTATGGAGCGCCACAATCTCCAAAACTCGAATCCAAGCAAAATCCAAAGAAAACCAAGTGAAAGTTGTTGAGAGAATGAGTTTTGAGATGAAAAAAAAAAAGATAAAATTCTCAATAATATGTTTTTTCTCCAGCCCTAGCCTAATATATCCCCAAGGGTTCCAAAATCTCCCCTCATCTCGTCCAGAGATGAGATGAAAAAAACCATCTCTTAAACCATGTATCGTTTTGCAAAAAAATTTAAGGGCGTGATATATTATGCAAAAGTTAAAAGGTTGTGATTAATTAAGCAAAAAAATCGTCTGTTAAATACACGTCAGCAGGTGCGTTGGCATTTTGAGTGCCACGTCAGATGAGTTGGGGCAGCGCATGTATCGTTTTGCAAAGAATTGAAGGTCGTGATATATTATACAAAAGTTAAAAGGTTGTGATTAATTTGCAATCTCGCTAAATGTCATGATATTAGTCGCAATTTTGCCAATCATATATTAACATATTATATATCATAAAATAAAAGATAAAAATTTATAATATCCAAACTATTTTTGTACTAATCAGTATTTCATAGTTAATTTAATGTATGTGCTTTATAATTACTTTCTCATGCATCACAGGGGCTACGTACTAGTTGAGATATGTAAAGTTGTTAACTAAGATGATGATAATAGAGTAAATCTAGTAAACAAAAGCGCGTATGCAAACTATATAGTGTAATGCTACGAGTACATAATAGTGTACATAAGGGTGTACATAATACTCACATTGAGTGGGATCCACCAAAAATAAAAAATCAAGTGGACCCCACACCATGTGAGAGTTATGTACACCTCTATGTACATTTATTATGTACATGTAGCATTTTCCAACTATATATACATTAACCTGTATAATATACTAGTACAACTCTCATGTATTACACGGGTGCTTGTTAATTTTTTTTTTTTTTTAAATCTAAAATTAATGAGAAAAATAGTTAAAAAATTTAAATACCTTTTATAAAAATATATATTATTATATATTTAGTATGACATTTTTTATTTGTGCGACTTACCTGTGTTATATTATAATAATTTTTTTAACTTAGAACATATAACTAAATTAAACATAATTATATCAATTCAGAAATAATTTTATTTTTCTAATGAATTTTAATAAATATAATTATTTTATTATTATAAATATAAATATAATATATTTATTTCAATATATACAATATGAATGTCAAATCGAAGATCATCAAAAGATGATTAATTTGATATATTATATATGTAAAACCGATAAGAAATACAAAAGTTATCAACTTTTAAAATATATTTACAATTCAATAGCTAATTGAAGGAAACAAATCAAAAGTCAGGGATATATTAGTCACTTAGTGTCTCACTATGTAAAATTACAAGGAATTAAAGGTTATATTAGTACAATGATATTAAAATACTTAAGTTAGCTAAATGATATTTATGGAATGTCCAAACCTAGATTATTAATTATTAATATATCAATATTATTTGTCCAAACCTAATTACGAAGCATGATTCTTCGCCAAGTAGGATTCCTAAGCACCAGAAGCAGCCACGTAGGCTCAACGCATTCGCGAATTATATATAGGGAGGATTAATTATAAATAGCATTACAATATGCTGTATACAGACAATTTTTTTAATTTTTTTTCTCATACATGAATGATGTATTTGTACAAGATTGTAATTTAAGTGATAACAACTCAAAATTTTATAAGGATGTTGTCAATGATGGATCCAAAAATTTAATTGAGTGGAGTCCAACAAAAAATATGAAATAGCTATAGCTATAATAAAGTAGGGAAATGCTATGCCCCGTTACGTAACCATTTTGTCGGGTGTTTTAACCGTTAGATCATCTATCTTATACTAACTACATGTGTATCCAACGATTATAACTCCTGACGAAAAAGTTCCGTAACAGGACTGTAACATAATGTAAGAAAGATTTATTAAACAATGATAACATAAATTAATTCGAAACATAAATACTTTAGTTTAAAGTGGAATTGTTGGGTTAACGTTCTCTCTCTCTCTCTATTTTTTTTTTCAAACGAAACAATTTATATTGATACTCGAGAATTTACAACGTGTTGGTCAACTAGACACAAATTGCCACTTCTAACACAACCGAAAGAGGGGCAACAACTGAGGGAATAACAAGTTAATCCCCCTCAAATGCCAACTTTGCCAAGTAAAAGCACTAAAAAACTACATCACTAGAACAAAGGAACAAGAAGAAAACAAGTTTTTAAGCATACAAACATCATCCACAATAGCTAAACGACCATGATCAGAAAAGCCTTTAGAGTCTAGGTCTGCATTCAATTTCCAAGCCAAGCTGCTAGAGTTCAGACAACAACCGACTTTTTCCCATCCTTTGCTTATGGCTATATCCAAGGCCCATCTGATAGATAGTAGATTTGCTTCCATCTGATTATCAGCTCAACTCCATCTTTTTTTCTCCTCAAGTAGCACCTTGTCTTCCAACTATGACATTACACCTGCTCCACCAAGACCCTCTGCAGAAGCTAGAGCACTGACTTGTAATAAAGTAAGTCCTACTCTTTTGAAAAAAATCTTCTTCCAGCTTCCTGTTAAATTCAAAGGTGTACTATGAGCGTCTCCCTTTAGATCTTCAAATTAAACCATGCAACTTATTTCTTGCTATCTACATTCTCCAAAGTAAGAGCACGGACATTATTATTCTTTCCATCATCCTTTCATCTTTTCTGCCACTGCGAGATGTCTTCCCACCTGAGTTTCAAATGGAAGTTGTCTTTGTGAAAACCATTTCAATTCCAACCTAGTTATTTCAAGCAATTTCGTCTCTTAGAACAATGCACAAATAGATGATTTATGTCCTAAGGTTCCTCCCCACAGATACTTCAAATAGTGTCTTCTGGGCCTCTTGTACTCACTAGCTGTCCTTTGGTATTCAGAAACCCATTTAGTAGCCTCCACATAAAATTCTTGATTTTTGGTTGGAGATGATGGTTTCAAGTTATATTCACATGATCTTCTCGGTTTTCAAATCTTCTTTACTCGAGTTGGTTTTCAGGATATCTTCTGAGATATGAGTTATAATGTCTTTGTAAGCTGACTTAACTGAAAAACAATCATTCTTCTCAAGACTCCACACTAGCGTATCTGTCCTCCTAACAAGACTCGGATGGATATTAAGTATCTCAGAAGCTTCAAAAGGAGAGAAAGTTTCTTATGAGCTATAAAGCCTTGTCTTTTCACAAGTATAGCTTTGTGAAGGAATTTAGGGATAGGCTCAATACTAAAATCCTCTCTGATCCTTGGTAAACACATATACATCGTTATTCTTTCCATCATCTTTTCATCTTTCCTGCCATTGCAAAATGTCATTCCACCCGAGTTTGAAATGGAAGTTGTCTTTGTGGAAATCATTTCAATACAATCCTAGTAATTTCAAGAAATTTTGTCTCTTAGAACAATGCACAGATAGATGATTTATGTCCTCAGGTTCCTCCCCACAGATACTGCAAATAGTGTTTTTTGACCCTCTTTTACTCACTAATTGTTGTTTGGTACTCAGAAACCCATTTAGTAGCCTCCACATTCTTGAGTTTTGGTTGGAGATGACGGTTCCAAGTTATATTCCACATCTTCTTAGTTTTGAAATTTTCTTTACTCGAGTTGGGTTTCTAGATATCTCCTGAGATATGAGTTATAATGTTTTTGTAAATCGAATTAACTGAAAAACAACCTTTCTTTTCAAGACTCCACACTAGCGTAACTTTCCTCCTAAAAAGACTCAAATGGATTTTAAGTATCTCAGAAGCTTCAAATGAGAGAAAGTTTCTTATGAGCTATAAAATCTTGTCTTTCCACAAGTAGAGCTTTGTGAAGGAAGTTAGGGATGGGCTCAATAATAAAATCCTCTCCGATCCTTAGTAAGCACACAAATATAGTTATTCTTTTCATCTTCTTTTCAGCTTTCCTGCCATTGCGAAATGTCTTCCCACCCGAGTTTAAAATGGAAGTTGTCTTTGTGGAAACCATTTCAATCCAGACATAATAATTTCAAAAAAATTTGTCTCTTAGAAAAATGCACAAATAGATTATTTATGTCCTCAAGTTCCTCCCCACAGATACTGCAAATAGTGTCTCCTGACCCTCTTTTACTCACTAGCTATTGTTTTGTGCTCAGAAACTCATTTTGTAGCCTCTACATAAAATATTAGAGTTATTGTTGGAGATGACGGTTCCAAGTTATATTCTACGTCTTCTTGGTTTTAAAATCTTCTTTACTCGAGTTGGGTTTCTGGATATCTCCTGAGACATGAGCAATAATGTTTTGTAAGCTGACTTAACTGAAAAACAACCTTTCTTCTCAAGACTCCACACTAGCGTATCTTTCCTCCTAAAAAGACTCAAATGGATTTTAAATATCTCAGAATCTTCAAAAGGAGAGAAAGTTTCTTATAAGCTATAGAGTCTTGTCTTTTCACAAGTAGAGCTTTGTGAAGGAAGTTAGGGATGGGCTCAATACTAAAATCCTCTCCGATCCTTAGGTCTCTGGCTTGGTGAGTGTTGTTCCTTCTTTGTGTACATGCCTTTCTTCTCCTATTCCAACTTGGGTAAGTGAGATTAATCTTGATAGGTGCAGAGGTTGGGATAAAGATGTTCTTCAAATGACTTTTACTCCTGAGTCTTGTGATGCTATTCTGAAGATTTAGAATTTGGATCCTGAGGCCAAAGACAAATGGGTGTAGGTTGGATACTCCAAAGGTAAGTTTTCAGTTGCCTCTGTTTACTCTCTATCTATGTTGCAGAAGGTGTTTTCATTGGACTATCCTCAAAGTAGTGTTGCCTTAAGAAGTGATAAGAAAGCTAGGTTGGGATGTTGGGGACTAAATGTGAAGCTGAAGTTTAAATCATTTTCTTTGAAAGTGTCTTTATAACACTCTTCATGTACGAGTTGTTTTGAAAAAAAAAGGGTTGAAGTAGATTGGGTCTGTCAATGAAGCGACGTTTTGGTTGAGGATGTTTTGGCGCCTATTTTTTGGTTGCAGTTGAGTTAAATTAGTTAGGAAATTAGCTTCTGTGTCTTGGGATATTTCCAAATATTCACCTTTTGATTTTAGAATTTGGTGGTGGTGGTTAGTTGATATGGATCAATCAGCAGTTTCTGAGGCTCGAATTTAACTTTCGACCTACATACTTTGGTGGCCTTGAAAAGCGCTCAATATGTGATTTTCAACGAGTTTGGATGCAGGAAAGTGTTATTGTTCAAGCTGCTTTGAGGGAGTGGTCCAAATTCTAGGAGCAATGTTGTTAGTTCTAGTGGGTGGTTTTCACCGTGGCTAGGTTCTTGTGTTCAGTGGTCTCGGCGACCCTTACCTTGTTTTTCTATTTGTTGGTTAGAGTTTCAGTCAGTTGTTTTCTTCTTGCTTGGTTTTCTTTTAGTGTGTATTCCAAAGGTGCCAAATCTTTGTATTTTCCTTGTGTTTAGCTTGTGGTTTTTGCTTCCTCTAGACCACCGTTGGTGTGGTCTCCCTTTGATTTATGTTCGTAAAGGCTAGTTTGCCTTCTGTTTGTAATACCTTTATTTACTTTATGAGACCCTATGTCGCTAGAAAAAAAAAATAAAAAAGACAAAAAATTGGATGTTTCGATATAGGTGTATACTATGATTAAAACACAAAACATAAAACTACCAGTTTTGATAAAGATATGATAAAATAATTGATATATAGCTTGTACGTAGCTCGTGCGATGCACATGACGACAATTATAAATTGTGTGTATTATAGCAATGAATGAATATTCCTTGGCTTAGGTCGTGAGCTTCTCAGTAGGTCACCAACCAAACCTCTAGTCGACTCAATCCCTCCCATATATACATGATGCTCTCTACAGGTCAACAAGGCTCATTTCTCGACCTATTTTACTTTGTGGCGGTCCACTCTGGCGAGATGGTGGCTATAAAAAATTACTATAAATATATTAAGAATCATTAGTAATAAATAATAGTATTATTAGTAACTTAATAAAGTTAGAGGTAAAATTATGGATATATAATGAGAATTATAAGTATGCAAAACTACCATTTATAAATGTTTTAATCAAATTTTTTTCCCTTGAACTATAGCTTTCTTTTTTTTTCCAAAATGATAGATACTATTATAAATAAAAAGGAAAGAAATGTGCGAATACAAGCAGCTCCTAGCAGAATGAGAACAACCAACAGCTGAAAAAGTGGGAGGACAGGTCAGGAGACCGCTTAGAATCTCGACTAGCAACGCTAAAATGAAAACTCGCAACTAAACTAACTAACTACTCGAACAACTAAAACAACTAAAAAGACCCCAACAGGGTAATGGTCGAGTGTGCTATCCCAACAAGATAATAAAGGTCACACTTGGGTTAATCGAGGCCAGCGGCCCAAACCTAAAACACAAATAAAAACACAAATACATAAACAGACACAATACATGAATAAAAAAACCTATACTACCTACGAACAAGGCTCTTCCCCAGCGAAGGGCTAAACCTGACCCAAGGCACCAGCGAAATAAAGACTAACATCCTACAGCTTGACCCAAAATCTGGAACGCCACTCCCACCACTGCCAAATGCGTAGCAAGGAACGAGTCCCGAACATCGAACCACTCTAAGGATGAAGCCGACCCGTAGCCAGAGGATTATCGACCCGTCCTCCACACGCCAGCTACCCGAGACCTGGCCAATACCACTGGCCTAGGTTCTGGGCTGCCGGCATCTCAGAACCACAACACCAGCAGAAAGGGGACCCGAGGACAAGAACCGAAACACCTCAGCCCCCGACCGCCGCAACTCAGACGAGCCGAGCCGCCAGGGCCGCACCCAACACTCCAACCACGCACCTCCTTGCAGCAATTAGACCCAAACTAGAGAAGAAACCCTCGAACCTTCCATCGACCACCATCCCAAGACAGAGCCGACAGAAGAAAGCCAGAAATCCACCGCCGGGGCCGAGAATCGGACCCACATCATAAGTGGAGCCGTGGAACCCGTCGACGATAGGCGTACATGGACAGAATCGACAAAAGAATTTTGGAAATCCACCTGCGACGCCGAGAGAATCTCGAACAACGACTTCCAAGAGAAGAGCCCCGACCGAAAAATAGTACTCATCTCTGAATGGCGAGAACCGAGAAGGAAACGCACAAAATCGGGCCGAAGGAGCAACAGCGCTGCTAAGGGACATCCGTCGGCAAGAGGCCGACTGTCCGTCGGGGAAGGCAAGGAAATCAGACCAACGGCGAGAAGGAAGAAAAAAATGATTTGGGGGAGAAGGTTTTGGGAAAGAGAGCTAGCTTTCTTTTTTAGTGAACGATATTATTTTATTGAAAAAAACACATAATTACATCTACACATCAACCATAAATAGCCAAACAGCCACCCAGTTGAATCTAGTGGAAGGACTATACAAAGGCAACCTAGATCTACTACACTAATACATCCATAATGCAACAAGCTAAAAAACCCTTACAAATAGATAATTTAAGCTCCTAATAAAAAGAATAAACAAACAAACCAATACAATACACAAAACACAACCTACAAATACCACTACAAATACTAAAAACTAGAATACAGTCCTCTCCAACAGTCAGCAAACTCTCCAAAACACCACAAAAAAGACAACAACCATAGGAAGCCATCCCATTCCCCCCTCCCCCAAAAAAAAAAGATAGACCCACTGCCCCACACCAAATCTCCAACCTATAGCTAACTAGATACGGGACAAAACGAGCAACATCCCCATCCAATTAGGCATGGGTTGGAGCTGGCTTGGGCAGAATTTCACTAGGGTCAAGGGCGTTAGCGAGAGCAATTTACGAGGACATGAAAAAAGTGATAATAGATCTCGTCAGGTTCTTAGCTTAGGACTGATCCATAGGTCATAGATAGTGGAACTGCTAGTACTGTTAGCCCTTATTTTCTGGGGGAAGACCTTCATATTCAACGTTTTTTCCTTATCCATTTTCCTTTCGACCGTGTATTGGATTAAGATGGTTCGGCTAGTAGTGTTGTTGGGCATCAACATCAGTAGCACCCATTAGGTAAGAAGCCCATGAATCTTTATCTGATAGTGATCTTGGCCGTAAGCCGATAGGCTTGTAGCGAACGGCGAACAATCCAAGAACCGCACCGAGAACGACAACTGTCGAAACCACCGAAAGTGGCGACAACCCCCGTCGTCGGACCCATCCACTCAGCTTCAGGGACAATTTGAATCCTGTGAGCACCCAAGCTCTAATCTCGGACCTAACCCACAGTAGAAGCGGTGGACAAAATTGGTGTCAATGGACCCACCGCCCTACGTCTGAACCCTAACAGACCCGCCATGGCCACTAGAAGCTCGAATGAGCACTACGCCGGAAGGGGACGATGACAGGACTGGAATCTTATCAGCACCCCGATGCAAGTCGCTTAATTAGCGGTGAAAAGAAAGAGTGGCGAGAGGAAGCAGACCCTGCGAGAGGTGGCAAAGCTGGAGAGAAGGAGAACAGTGAGACGAGGGCAAAAATAGGGGGTTTGCTACATTAAAGAGGATTTGGAGCTTCTTAACGATAGCTGTTGTTATTTTGAAAATTTTTTTAAACTATTTTATTTTAATAAAAAATAATGTAATCCGCTATCTGCTATCTGTCAAACCTTTGAATGAGGTAACAATATGAATGGTTAAAGTTTTTAAATTGAAAATAACTATTTTTATCTTACTATAAAAATATATTATGTTTTTCACACCGTCTGCTGACAAGTTAACTATTCACCATAGAAAATGCGAATGGATTTCACAATTGTCGTATAAAGCGCATAATTGTTGCATATGCAATGCAAATGCCTTCACATAATAACTTTTTCACCCTCAAAAAGTTCAAAAGGTTATGAGAATGAACAACATAACTATTGCATAATCATCGTACCTTTGTAATTTTGGGATGAAAAAATTAATTTATCAACACGGTATAAAAAACTTAGATATATTTTTATAATAAGGTAAGAAGATCACCGTCCACTATAAATCTTGTTTAATTTCTCATTACTATTCCCAAGACTTTTCCTTTGAACAGTACTCATGATGTAGAATAAATACAAAAGAGCAATGTGTACAATCTCGAGCCGTCTTTATTGTGGTAGGGCATACATAGTACGGACCTTCAATAATTCGAAAACAACACACAATTTCCGTCCACTGAATTTTTAACTCATGTGAACGTAACGAAAATCACAACCAATGTGAGATGCAACTTACAATC
>CACSLK010030184.1:3737637-3759104 GCA_902706635.1 Striga hermonthica | reverse complement strand
AAAAAGTACAAGATGGAAATTTTCATGATTCATAATCTAGATATGTGATGCTAGGATTTTTTTGAAACCAAAACAAGGATAATGTATCTTGCATAAGGAAAAAAAATGGTTATCACCCAACCGCAGAGCAAAATCCAGTTCTTTTTTAAGATTTACTACTGTACAGTAAAATCAAAGCGCAATCATGAAATTGCCTAAAATTAAACGGGTACAAACACGAAAAAGAACCACCAACAGAGAAAATAAAAGGTGAAAAAGAACCTCAATCTAGCAGCTTGAATATAAGCCTCTTTTGATGCAGCAATCGAAGCCATAGGCTGAAGTAAACAACAAACAAAAAACATGGCTTTATACACAATCCACCAAATGCTCAGTTAACCCTATGAATACAAAAGCTATTCACCTCTTGGACTCGGTCGGGTAGCTTGTCGAGGGATGGGGGCGGTGAATCCGGCCTCGTTGCTGGTGAACGTCATCTACTGGTGTGCGAGCGGATGAACTGGAGGGGGAGGACGCGTCGGAGTCGGGATCGGAGAATAGGGGCGGTGAAAGTGGTGGCGGCGAAGAAGCAGTGGAAGAATGCAATTTTTTGGGTGACATGGCAATGAACAACCATGGACGTCCGATTTGTTCAGGCGATGAGAAGTGGCGGCGAAATTGGAGTTAGAGTTTTGGAAGACAGAAAGGAGAGACCGACAAATCTGTTGTAGGGTTTGGAAAATGAAAGTAAATCTCACACAGCCCCTTGGTTAAGAATTAAGCAAATTAAACGACGTCATCTTGTAACAATAAAAATTAAAAAAATGCAAAAGCTGAAAAACTGTAGTGACTATACTAACCCCATTAACATGTAGACCTAAAAACAAAAACCACATACATGAGGGGCATTTTGGGTATAAAAAGGACACATGTTAAGTTTTTAACCCCTACAACTTTTTCTTATATGTTAAAGGGAGATATTATATTGCATTTCAAAATCCAAATTGCTAATAAGTAATAGCCAAAAGTCTCCAAATTCCAAATGAATCTCAATTCTTTATTTTATGCACTTATCTAGTGATTGGTACACTTGTTTTAAGGTGTAAACTATAGCAGAGTTGAGTTCGAACTCTTTGTTCGAAGTTTTATCGAGTCGAGTCGGGCTGCGCGGAACTCCGTTCGTTAACTAAACAAGTGGGGAACCACTATTGATCCTCTTTAAAAAAAAAAAAAAAGTCGAGTCGGACTGAGATGATGACAAACAGTTCGCTTTGTTTAACAACTCTACTTGTACATTTCAAGTAATAATTAATGAACATAGCTACATCTCTCAAAAGGATTGTAATATGAGGCGTACCTTGGAAAAAAAAATCAAGATTTACTGTTTCATTAACATATTCCATCTTGTTTTTTAATTCGCTAGATAAATGACACATTATATCTACAAATATGACATTATCATGTGCACGTATCATTCTTCAAATAAAATGATGGATCCTTCATGAAAAACTTATGTTATTATAGGGCTGCAAACAAATCGAGCTGCTCGTGAGCGCTGAATCAAAGCTAGGCCCAAGCTAAACTCGAGCCGAGCTCCAATGGCTCGAGCATGTTATCGAGTCGATCTTGAGCGTAGGTTTTGAAAGGTCGAGCAACTCAAAAGATATATAATGAATTACTAATATAACCCTTATATATAAATAATACAATATTTTATGTATGTAGTAATTTTACTTGAAAGGTCGACCAATTTGTCGAACATTTTGATTTCAATCGATCTCGAGTCGAGCTTGAGCAATTGTCTTCTTTTGTCGAGTCGATCTCGAGCATCTTTCATCGATCTCGTGCAGGTAAAAAAAAAATCAATGTTACTCGATAAGGTCAATGTTCGACTCGGCGCGGTTCATTTGAAGTACTATGCCATTCTATACCTACATTCTTGTTTTGGTGGTTTCAAAAATAAAAATTGTTTGTGTGAATTAACTTAATCATACTTAACAACCTCAAGATAACGTGGGAGCTCTTTGAATGAATGAGAAAAGCTTGTCCAAATGAAGTAAATGCTTTCGGACACGATAAATATGGAGACTGTACAGTGCAGCTGCCAACGTCACCACCACGAATGACAAAATTGTCAATTTCCAGAAATCCTACAATCACAAAAAATGAAAATAAAAATAAATAAATTGGACAATAATTTTTTTTCACTGCTGTTGAGCTCAACTTTTTAAGGCTCGGCTCGACTCGACTCGACAATGATAACAATAACCTGTGGATTTGAGATTAGCAATCCCATAACATAAGTCATCAAATCGAGCATGGATTGGAGCGAATTTTGTACGCCTCCAACGACACATCGATCAGATTCGGCTACATGATCCTATATATATAAACACAAACATAATATAAAATTTGTAATTCTATTTACTTCGAAAACTTGGTTATCAGGTCGTGTTCGTACCTGCATTTGCTGAACGACCGACAAGTCGAACATCCACAAACCGAGCCGTGACAAAGCCACTCCTCCCATAAGCAAATATGCCGAAACGAGCCTCTTCTCCTTGACGAAAACCGAGACCACGCATAGCAAGAGACAAGTCCACTAACAAGTAAAAAACGTTCAAAATGAAATAAAATTACATATATATGTAAACCGATGAAATATAATGAAAATGAAGTTACTAACTTGAGACCAAATCGACCAGAGTCCCGTCCTAAGTGTCGAAATACGAGACTCCATAATCGGGTACACGAAAGTCGCTAATATCCCCACCGTAGCACTAATCCCACGCATTGTCCCAATAATGTAAGCTTCTATGCCTTCCCATTCTAAAGCAGCCGTCATTAACGTCCCAAAGCTATCAAAAAATCGCGTTGTCATTCTTTTCGAACGAGAATATATTGAGCAAATTTTGTACGACAGAAAAAATGTCATTTGTTTTTCGTTAATTTTACCCCAGTACGGTGAAGTACAACAAGGCTAGAGCAAGTCCCGGGAGGAGAATAAAATCTTGCTTAACATACAATCGCCATGCGCTAATGTACGGGTTATTTATTAGAAACTGGCTGAGCGTGGTCCGGTTAGAGCTGGTTTCAGGCTGATCTGGTTCCAAAAAAATCGATCTTTCGCTTTTGTGGGCCCGCCTTTGGCTGACTTCTTTCAATTTGGGAATTCCATTGTAAACGGACATTAACAGCAAATACTGCAATACAATGGACAATGTGTTCCAAAGTACAAGTGCTATAGCAGAGCTAGTTAACGATATGAAGCTAACGATGAATCCGGAAGCTACCGGAGCTAATAGTTTGCACATTAGGTCGATTCTTCGTATGTTCGAGTTCATGTTCGTGAGGATTCTCGGAGGTTGGCCTTCGGATATCACAACCACCCTATATATTAAAAAAAAAATCGACACAATTATCGAATATGTAAAAATCGGGTTTCGATTAAATTATTTGTCAAGTCTTCTAAAAAAGTAATGGTTAGTTAATACGTGCGTTTAATTCTCACCATTCTCGTTCGACCAAGATTGTCCCAGCTAGAGTTGAGAGCACGCCAATAGCTCCGGAAAAATTAATTAACAGGACAAGAGCTGTAAATGCCACACGATTTACTGATATCCAATTGGGATTGGTTAATACGACAATTACCGAACCCCCGGCTAGCATAAACGATAGATTTTGGCTAAATAGCCAAATCTTGAGAACCTTTTCAAATACCCCAAAAAAAAATCGAGATTCGTTACGCAAATCGATCATGAAACTCCAAATGATGGCAATTTGAACTAATCAGACTTTAAACAAACCTGAACATATGTAAATTTATCCACACACTGCCCGATTAAAGGCCCGAGTAAGGCGGTAGATGAGGATTCGACTATACCATAAGCCGCTGTTAGAAGCAAAGAGTCCGGCCAAACGTTGATCATATACAAACCAACTGAAAACTCCCACATTCTGTTCTTATATTGAACAGAAGAAATATCAACAAGTTCAGTATATTTACAGTACAGAATTTAATTTTTAACAGTTGCTTAGCACAAAACAGAGTGAACTATATATTATGTATGAAAATATTGATGCTTATGAATGTAGAGCCCAGGTTCTGAGTTGGGCTAATTAATTTCGATAAACGGGTCTAGCTCAAGCTCGATTATGGGCTCGATTAGGGTATAAGCTCGGCTCGACTAGTTTACAGCTCTAGATCAAAAACAACATCCAAGAAAACAGCAAAAACAACATCAAAATCGAAAACAAAGCAAAACCCAACAAATTTGAGAAACTAAAATCTCTGGTAAAAAAAAAACTAGAAACAATATCCAACAGAAAACAACACTAAAAAAGTGACAATTTTTAATTAAAAAAAAAATAAATAAAGAAATTTTTACCTGGCACCCCATCTGGCTAAAAAGTGGCCCACGTATAGATTTAGAAGCAGAGTTGAAGAAAAACAAGGTCTTTGTTCTTCTTCTTGATCCAACAATGGTTGATTCATCGTTTTTATTACACACTTTCTTGTTCTTCTTCGTTTTGCTCTGTTATTTAAAAGAAATCTTGTTGAGAGCTGATGCTTAGCTGCATGCGAACGTCGTCGTTTTAATTTATCAGCTATTTTTCTCAGCTTAGATGGAGTTTAACAATTTTCTTAAATTTCGTTTAATTTGGGGTAGGTGAGAGAAATAAATACCTGAAAGTGTTGCTATAAAATAAGAAAAACTATGGTTTTTTGCTAAAATTTGATGTCAATTTGGCTAATGGGTTGATGGTTAGCTAGACAAGATATTTTGACTTGTAGTGAAATAAATATTTTAATTGTACACTTTGAGACGGTTGTTATTGAAATGATAATCAAATATTTTAGTTATATATACTCGTGAAAGCACTGTTCTAAAAATCAGCCTAGGCAGTCGTCTAGACGGCGCCTAGGCGCTAGATGGTGTCCGAGCGTCTCTGATTCGCACAGATCGAAAGAAAAAATCGACCAGGCAGCTAGGCAAGCCTAGACGACCCTAGGCGTTTCTAGGCGGACTTGGTGGGCTCGGCGGCGCCTAAACTGGCATAGGTGGGCTCGACGGTAATTTATTAGTTTTTTTTTTAAATATTAATTACATTATTTTGTTTTTATTTTTTTTTTTAAATATATTAATTTTATTATTTGAACTTGTGTGTGTTGATTTATTATAAGTTGAGATAATTATATTTTGTAGGTTGTTAAAATAAATAAAAAATAAGGTATTTAATATTGATTTTTAAGTCCCGACTAAGCGCCGCCTAGGCCCCGCCTAGACGCTCTAGGCGGTGGTCGAGCGCCTAACGACTTTTAGAACACTAAGTGAAAGCATAAATAAGTTCCAATCGTTCATTTTATATTTAAACGAGCCAAGTTTGAAAACTGTTTAAGAGCTTGTTCGTTAAAGTGGTGGCTGAGTCGAGTCATGATTGTGAACACTGGTCTATGTTATAGTTAACTCACAATTTAATGATTAAATGACTAAAACCGTTACATAAACTTTCAATTTTAGCTTATACCAGCCGAGCCGAGCCCATATATTCATTCAAATATCAGTTGCGTCAAGCCAAGCCAGGCAGTCTCGTTTATTAAAGATGCTTTCGCAAATGATATATATGCAAACTGTACAATGCCGCTGCCAATGTCACCAGCCCGAACGACAATACTATCAACTTCCAGAAATCCTAACAACGAACCGCGAAAAAATTAAGTCGAAAAACATGTCCAAATGAAGCAAAATGTTCGATTCACGGATATGAAAATTTTAACGTAAGAACCTGTGGATTAGAAATTACGATGCCCATAATGTAAGTCATCAACCCGAGGATCGATTGAAGCGAGTCTTGAACGCCGCCAACAATACATCTATCGGATTCTGCAACCCGATCCTGTACACATACACACATCATATAGAGAAGAAAGTCGAGCGATTTTAATGAGTGTTGTGTAAATTCATGCCTGCATTTGTTGAATGACCGATAAGTCGAACATCCATAAACCGAGCCGTGAAGACACGACTCCACCCATTAACATGTATGCCGACAAGAGTTTATCCTTTATAAACACGGAAGCTACGCACAACAAGAGACAAATCCACTGCACATTTTGTTAAAAAAAGATAAAAACACATTTAGTCTTCACGAATCAAAGTAAACGTAAAAAAACGACTGAAAGGAAATGCACCTGAGACCAAATTGACGAAAGACCCGTTATGAGAGTCGAAATACGAGATTGCAAAATGGGGTAAAGGAAAGTGGCGGCTATCCCGACTATAGCATTAAATCCACGTCCCGTTCCAATGACGTAAGCGGAAATGCCTTCCCATTCCAAATAAGCCGTCATTAATGTTCCGAAGCTGCAATAAAAATCTTTTTCGGCATAAGATTGAAAACTGATAATTTTGTTTTCTGCGCATTTGTTTACTTGGATTTTACCTAAGCACGGTAAAGTAAAGCAGAGCAAGAGCAAGTCCTGGCAGAACGATGTCTTGCTTGATATACAATCTCCACGAATTTATATAAGAAAGATTTAAAAACCGATCGATTATAGTCCCTCTCGAGATGCTTTCATGATCATTTTCATCCGAAAAAATCAAGCTTTTTCGTTCCGAAAGGGATTTAAGGTTTTCATCCACTTCCCTAACCGAGAATCTCAAAGCCCTTTTTTGATCGGCTTCTCTTAATCTCGGAATCCCATTGTAAACCGAGATTAAAAGCCGATATTGCAAGTGTACGGATAATATATTCCATAGTGCAAGCGTAAAAGCCGATGCTGTCAGGGAAACAAAACTTATGATGAATCCACTTATCACGGGAGCAAATAGTTTGCAGCTTAGATCAATCCTTCGTATCATCGAGTTCATGTTTGTAAGAATTTCTGAAGGTTGGCTTTCGGATATCACAACCACCCTGTAAAAATCGAAATTATCGACATCTGTAACTTAGTTTTATAAAAAGATTTATTAAAAAAAAAGATGAAATATATTGGCTATAAATGAAAATGTGAGTGAGTTATCACCATTCTCGTTCGACCATGATTGTTCCAGCTAGAGTCGACAGCACGCTAATGGCTCCAGAGATATTTACTATTACAATGAAAGCGAAAAACGCCACACGATTTGCGGACATAAACTCGGGATGGATTAGTATAGCAATCACTGCACTCCCGGCAATTATAAACGAGAGGTTTTGGCTCAACAGCCAAAATTTGAGAACCTTTTCAAAAAAGCAAAACGAAACAAAAAATATTAATAACAGTAATGTTTCTTTTTCGTAACGATTTTTAAATGTTCGAAAAGCAAACCTGAATGTACGAAAACCTATCCACCCAACGCCCGATCAAAGGACCGAATATTGCCATTGATGCGGATTCGGACAAGCCGTAAGCTGCTGCCAGAAGTAAAGATTCAGGCCACACTTTGATCATGTACAAACCCACCGAAAATTCCCACATTCTGTTTTAATCGACAAAATTATACATAGTTTAGATATTTTGCTAACGATATTCGGTTCGGATCGAATTATAACGTTCGATGTCAACTGATACCAACACAACTTACGCAAAAACGTTGAGAGTAAATTTGAACAAAAACGAAACGAATTACAAAGTCTTACTTCAACTGACACCAACACAACTTAGGAAACAATTGTAAGCCCAAATTGAACAATGGAAATGCCATACGAAGAAAACACAACTAAAATAAACATCAAAAATTATATATTAAAACACAAATTCCCCTTAAGCGAACCACAATTTATTTGAAATCAGGATAGCAGAGTACAACATAAGAAATGTTTATGATTAATAAGAAATGAAAATGAAAAAAAAAAAAATATATATATATATAATAAAGGGAGATTCGACGATCCCAGAACCATTCCATCGAGGTTTGTAACTATTAAATCAAGTTTGTAACCGTTAGATCAATCTAACGGTTACAATTCCCGACGGAATGGTTCCGTAACGGGACTGTAATATTTTCCGATAATAAAAGGCTGGTAATACAAAATTCATAAGTGTGAAATTAAAACCTAGCACCCCATCTGGCTAAAAAATGGCCGATATAAAGATTTGTGAGTAGTGAAGAAGAATATATTGTAGCCTCATTTTTCGAAATCTCCATTTTTTTGTTTCTTTTAATGTTGTTTTGCGCCGATTTTGTTATTCGTTTATAGTGACACAGTCGATGTATGATACTGCATCGATGATGACGATGATGGATGCCTCGGATGACGTGATCAAATCTTAATTGCGGAGTTATGTTTGTTTATTGATTTGGGTAATTTTAAGTTGACTATATTAAAAAGTCAACTATTTATTTAATTTGAATAGGACGGTCTAGTGAAGCTATGAAGCAATGGGCTGAGTTCAAGTTCATGTGGGCATTATACACAAACTTGTGTGTAGGTTTTTATTTATATTACAGGAAAATGTTAAGGTTTCGTTATAGAATCATTCTGTCGGGATTTGTAACTGTTAGATCAATTATCTTTGACGGTTGCAGGATGATCTAACAGCTACAAGCCCGACGGAATGATTCCGTAACGAGATATACGAGTGTGTATTACGCTTAAAAAAACCGTTCCACGCGAGTAGGATGAAATTAATCGAAGGAATGTATATTTTGAAATTTATGAATATGGATTCATCAATATATTTAAATTTCAAATAAATTTATGTATGTTCATATTATGAAAATAATAGTTATTCAACGGTAAAAAATGGAACTACGCATATAAATGAACAGAAATCTATAATAATAGAGAAATCATGTAAATACCTATATTCTTTTTTTTTTCTTCCAAACGTCAATTATATTAATAACTAAAATCTCAAAAGAGAACATTCGAAGTGTCAAAATGATACACTAGAACCAGAAAATTGGACTAACCCCCCTTGTCGACAGACACAAGAGGGTACAAACTCCATCAACGAGGCGAACAACTACAAAACAAAACTCCATATAGGAGAGAAAAACAGACACGGCTGCACTAAAAGAAACAGAACAACAAAATAAAAATCAAACGCAACACATACCTAATAAACAACAAGATAGAATAAAACCTCCCTTAAACCTAACAACTGAAACCCAGAACCACTTGAACTGTCTACCAAGTCACACCTTAACAAAGAAAACCAACAGAGCACCAAAACTAGGCTCCAAACCTGAAAACTGTTGTCACTCTACTGCCTAGACGAACTTTCGGCCCAAATTTGAGCGCCGAAGACCTTCACCACTGGGGAAAAGAAGGAGAGCCATCACGAACCCGCCGGAGGACTAGAAGGGAGAGATCAAGTAGACGGCAGCCTGCAATCGAGCCACCCGGCCCGAAGGACCTGCAGCCCGGTTGAACAGGGGCACACAGGACGCGAGTTGGGCTCGCCCACGCCAAGGTCCGTCTCCAAGAAGAACATGGCAGTGCAAATCGAGCCTCCAAATGGACCGACGAACTCCCGCGGCTGGGCCTTGCAAGAGAAGCCGACGACCTCGCCGGAGGCGGGGGATAAACTGAGGAGCGAAAATCGCCACTGGCCAACCACCCGCAGCACTCCTAGAGGGGAAAGGAAGCACCCAGCCGCGACATGGCCGGAACGGCCCGGTGACCACGGGAGTCGCGCCGTCGGAGAAGGGGGGCAGCGTTGGAGATTGGTTTTCTTTTTCTTTCGAGGCGGAGAAAGGGGAAATTAGGGGGATAGGGTAAATACCTATATTCAATAACTATTGGTATTAACTATTATGTGCAACCTAATAATACCAACATTGAATTATGTAAGGCAGAGTCATTTTGAACATCGAATTATGTAATTTCAGTTAAAAAATAAGAAATTGAGTTTGGTATAGAATTTGCTGTAAAAGTGGTGTATAAAATCATGTTAAGCCCCTTATATAAAGCAACCAGAAGGAAAACACAAAATACAGTTTCTTTTGACTTTTATAATGAAAAAAAAATGTTCAGCAATCAACTTCTAAAAAATGTCATTACATTTGATACTCAAATCTCAATTGACATAAATTTGTAACAACTAACAAGAGGGCCATAGCACACTTTCCAACTAACAAAAGGTTATAAAGCACATGAGATATCCACAAAAGCCAGCTTCAAAAAACTTATCCAAGAACCCTGCAAAACAAAAGCATATTACTAAGGTTGTATTTTATTGGTTTATTTTATTTCAGTATAGTGAAGTATAGTAAAAAGTTAAAAACCATAACAACATTCTACAGCCAAAATAGCACAAAACCAATCATAAGATGAACAGTAAAAAAAAAAGTCAAAATCAAAATCACTCCTTAAGCACCCCAACCATCTTCCTCATACATTTTGTAATGACATTGAAAACAAGATATTGAGTTCAAAATCAACCACTTGAACACATGATGAAATCAAAATACCTATGAAAACCCATGAAATTGCAACAGAAGCATGAAATAAGCACAATCGATTATGTTCAACATGCGACCGAGAAATTAAGCTTAAGAGACGAAGCAAACTGAGTCAACTGATTTAAATGTAGCAAATGATTAAAAAATGAAGTTGTCACCATATTAGCACCTACCTAATTGGACAGAAAATCAGGCACAAGAAGTGATGAAAACAGAGCAAATTAAACTAAGAGCAAACAGAAAACTCCAAAAACAGCTCACCTTTTGTATGTATAATACAAAGAAAACGATCAAGACTCGCTGCCTGACTCATCCGAATCAGATTCACTCGCATTGTAACCTACAACAATCACAAGTTAAGCAAAATTTTAATGTATTTATTGTAATACAAACCAAAAAAAAAGTATGATTTGCAGAACAAAAACAGACGACTGCCCGGGCACTGGTGATGTTATCCGAGCCTAGCCGATTAGCATATGATCAAGCTCATGCTCGTTTAATAACAGAGTCGCCTCGGCTTGTTTGATAAGCAAACAAAATGCTTGGCTGGTTTAAGTTCATAAAACCTCGGCTCAGCAATTTTAATCACCTAAATACCTAAACGAGTTGTTCCCTAACACGAAATATTTGTTCACAAACATGTTCAACTAGTATGTTCTCTTTACAACAAAAATATGAGTTGTTTGAGAACAAGCTCGACTCAGTTTGTTTTAATAAAGAGCTCGATTAGCTGTTCAAGCAGCGCTTATTCGAGCAAGCTATATTCACGAACAGCTCGATTCAAACAACAACTCTACCGAGCATAGAGGAAAAAATGAGGAGCTCACCAGGACGTTTACCGATAACTCCCCACACAGAAGACCTCACTCTTGAAGCCCTTGTAAACCAAAAATTCCCCTAAATTACAAAGGCCACATAAATTTGAGATAATCAGAAGGTAATAAAACAGCAGAAAAATAGATAACGAATAAATCAAGTTTTTTTTTTTTTTTCAATTATCAATCACAAAAGTCCGACCTTGACACAGTGAAAATCAGAGAGAGAAAGAGAGTAAAAAGATTAGACCTTGCCGGCGTTTTTGGGAACGCCGTAGCCACTGTAGTACATCTGGCCCACGAGCACCTGCATATTGATGTCGCCGGCCCTTGCCTCCTTCAGCGCGTCCTCGAACCACCGCTCGACGCAATCGGCAACAACCTTCGACAGAGGCAGCCGCCGCTTCTCGGCCGCGTTGCCGCTGTTCTCAGCCTCCATCGCCGTCCTGTTTTCTTCTGCTGCTGCTGCTATAGCCTCCGCTGTTCTTTCACCTCCGCCGCCTTCTGATGGGCCGTGTGGTTGATGGTTTTTTCCATGAGTGGATGAAAAAAATCCCTAATTATTTATACCTCTTTTGCGGCCATGATTTTCGCGTTGGATAATTTGGGGGATTTTGGGATGGTTTTTCCGAATTAGGGGGTTGTGAAAATCCATCCATCTGTATTGCTTTCCAGTTCATTATCAGCTGGTCAAGAACAGACGACGTCGTATAGAGACGATATGTGAAGTTTGACTTGATAAAGTCAATGGCTAGTATCTTGTTCCGTGTATACTTGTCAACTAGTGGAATAAATTCAATTAGGAAAATAAATTAACTAATTTAAATTTTCTGTGACTTTGTTGATTTTGCAATCTAAATATATATAATTTACTAATAAGTTGCAATCTGAAATTTGGGAATTTGAACATTATTAGGTGTCCACCAAAACTTGATAATTTTTGTATTGAATAATAAATTTATATAGGAGTACTACTTTGTATGGAGTGCAAGATAATGTAGATATAATAGTGCTTAAGAGCATATGGAGATGTAAAGTAGTCAAAAGTGAGCTCGTGCTTTTAATACTCAAACTCTCAAACTCAAACTCTGACCTTTATCGAGTCGAACTCGTTAACTAATTGAGTCGATTCAAATTCGACTTATTTATGAACATTAGTCAAGTCAAACTCAAGTATTAAAACCCCTATTTCTTGATCCTAACTAGCCAAGTAATCAAATGAGATCGAGTTTGACTCATTATCAGAACTAAAACCAAAAGAGATCGAGTTGACTCATTATCAGAACTCAAACCGAGCCGAGTCAAGCCCACAAGTGCCTTGGTTAGTGTAATAGCTTTTAATTAGTTTAATATTCGAGCGTAGACTCTAATATTTATCTAGCCAAAGCTGGTTAATTGAGTCGATAAAAAAAAACTCAAATTTGGCTTATTTATCAACATTAGTCAAGTCAAACTCAAATAATAAAAAGTTGAACTAAAGTATTAGTTAAATACCCTCTTTCTTGATCCTAACGAGCCAAGTAACTAAATGAGCTCAAGTTTGGCTCATTATCAGAACTCTAGCCGAGCCGAGCCGAGCCGGACACACAAGTGACTTGGTTAGTTTTACAGCTTTTAAGAGCGTAAATCACAAGAAAAGTGTAAAGAGAAGTTGCTAGTGTATACAAACAAGGACAAACTGAACTTGTGCTTTCACGCATGAAATCTGTTCAGCCAGCTACAAAATTTAACCTTTAAAAATTTTCCCAAATATAAGAACATGTATAAACTCTGTTCATCATTTGAGTCAAATGTATCTGAACTTTTTAACATAAACACTATGATTGGCCACTCGTGAGTGAACCAAAAAGCAGAAAAAATGAATCTGGAACTATAGAGAAATAAAAAATCACATTCCTTTCATTTTTTTAACAGAAAAATATTTCTAAATTGAAGCGCTAAAAATGTTGCTCCCTGTAATAACATTCTACGAGTCACTCCAACTATCGTCATCTTCATCACTATCAGCGAAGGCCTGCAACAATCACTCCCATCGTTAATGAATCTATCCTCGTTCACATGAGACAAGAAAGATAAAGCAGTGGCCAAAAGAAAATTAAAAATAAAAAGAAAAATAGAAAAGAAAACCTGTCTAATCGAATTTGCTTTTTCCACGATTGCAGCGACTCTAAGATTCGTGCTGGGACCACGAATGATTGGCCGTGAAGTCGATGCAGGTCTCAGGTTGAATGACTGACCAAACAAAAAAAAGAAAAAATTGCCATATGTATTCTGAAGAATCACTTATGCAAGCAAAACAAACTTAATGTATGATCCATTAAAATCCTACCTTGGTCCTTATTTGCTCCAATATCGAATCCCTTTCATCGACCTTCTGTACCTGTGGTCTGACTTGTTCTGTTACTTTCCTTAGCTGCAAAATGAGTTTGAAAATCTTAAATTAGTAAATTACAAATTTTTCTACTGAATGAGTAAAAAGATGATAATAAGTAATAACCATATTACCTTGATCTTATCGAGGGCAACAAATTCATCGACAACAGGATTGCGGGCAAGTGGTAGCTTCCCCACCCGGCTCCCATTTGCATTTCCATTATTCTTTGGTGCTGATGTGGATTCTTCGATCATTAGTGAGAAGTCAACCGTCTCACGAACAGCATTGATTTTCACATGAGAACCTTCTTCAATCAGGGACATTGGCAGTTTCTCAGCTCGTATCTCATTTTCACTAACATCTTCCTTGTCTGCTGACATGGACTCATCCCCTGAGGCCAACATGACTAACTCATGTTGCTTATTCTCACTATTTGGTAAAAGGTCAGCTGTCTCATTAACAGTATTGACTTCCGCAAGAAAAACATCTTCAATCCGGGACCGTGCTGGCAATTCCTCTGGTCCGCTACCATTTCGTACTCCGCTTTCCTTGTCTGCTGATGTGGACTCATCCCCTGAAGCCAACACGACTATCTCCTGTTGCTTATTCTCACTATTTGGTAAAAGGTCAACTGTCTCACGAACTGTGTCGACTTCCGCACGAAAAACATCTTCAATCAGGGGTGGTGCTGGCAGTTCCTCTGCTCGGCTCACATTTCCTATTCCGTTTTCCTTGGCTGCTGACATGGACTCACCCTCTGAAGCCAGCACGACAAAATCCTGCGGCTCAGTTTCAATCTTGGGCGAGAGGTCAACCGTCTCACGAACAGCATTGACTTCCGCACAACCTGGCAGTGTACCAGCTTGGATAATGTTTTCATTTACATCTTCCTTGTCCGCTGACGTGGACTCATTCCCTGAAGCCAGCACGACTAACTCATGTTGCTTATTCTCACTATTTGGTAAAAGGTCAACTGTCTCACGAACAGTGTTGACTTCCGCACGAAAAACATCTTCTATCAGGGATCGTGTTGGCAGTTCCTCTGTTCGGCTCCCATTCCCTATTCCATTTTCCTCGTCTGCTGAGGTGGATTCATCCACTGAAGCCAGCACGACTAACTCCCGTTTCTTATTTCCATTCCTTGGTGAAAAGTCAACCTTCTCACAAGCAGCATTGACTTCCTCCGCTGTTGATGTCGACTCATGGTCAACCCCTGATGCAGGCAAAACTAACTCCGGTTGCTTACTTTCACTCTCCGGCGAAAAGCCAACCTTCTCACAAGCATCATTGACTTCCTCCGTTGTTAATGTCGACTCGTGGTCAACCCCTGAAGCCGGCAAAACTAACTCTGGTTGCTTATTTTCACTCCTCGGTGAAAAGTCAACCTTCTCACAAGCATCATTGACTTCCTCCGCTGTTGATGTCGACTCATGGTCAACCCCTGAAGCCAGCAAAACTAACTCCGGTTGCTTATTTTCACTCTTCGGTAAAAAGTCAACCATCCCACAAGCAGAATTGACTTCCACACAAGAATTTTCTTCAAGCTTCTCATCTTCTTCCGGTCCGGACTCGTCATGAATTTGAATCCGAGGCTCGTGTAGAGACCAGTCATCATCACTGGGAATAACCGAGCGAGAGAATAACAATGGGACTAATGGCTCATGCTTGATGGAATCTCCCCCGAGCTTCCCAAGCCTCCACTGAACAGGCGGGAGAGGTGGCAATGGAGGCAAGTCAGCCAGATTTATCTGATTCGTATTATCCAGGAAAGGGTTATTTGGAGGCAAAATGGAAACCAATTGAGCTTCTGTTCGATCATCATTATCGAACGTTTGCTGGTTATTTGTAGGCAACACGACTGGGACCTCTTCTAGACTCATTTGATCGAGTTGTTCTCTGGGAAGAAAACCAATTTCTTCATTTTTATAATTGGAAGGCAAAGATGGAGCATTAGGCATGCTTTGCTCCTCAAGCAGATGAGTTATATCGGGATAGTCTAAATCCAAGGCCCAATCACGATGTGAATTAGGGATAACAGCTGATATTTCCGATTCAGGTTCGTCTTTACTATTATCATTATAGTCGGGTAAGGTTTTTTGAGAATCAGGTAAAGCTGCTCTTATTTGGTCCACTGCCCCATTAATATGATGTTCGATCGATTTATCTGTACTTACCTGTGCAGAAATATCAACGTTTATCACATCGTACAAAAGTGCAGGCGAAGAAGAAGCCATATCCGCATCAGATGGTTTATCTGCCCCTAAATTATACTCATCCAACCGAACTTGAACTTCATTCGATGAAATCAGGTCAGCGGGGCTTGAATCGTCAAGAACACGAGCCTCGTTTATTGTTTTGTCTTCTTTATGAATAACATCAGAGCCTGCATCTGAAATATCGGAAGGGTTTGCTTGAGCCGAAAACAATAAATTCGTAAATACAGCCCAATTGTCAACTGAGGTATTATTAGAATGACTGTCTTCATCATTTGAAAAATGAGCATTGTTCGATGATTCTTCCTCAAGTTTCTTCTTCATAAAGAAATTCTCCGTGACACATGGGACTTGATTGGGGGATTCAGTCGGAATATCTGAACGCTCGCTATCATCCAATACATTGACTGGATTTTCCACTATTGAAATCATGGGCTCAATATTTTCTCCATTATATACAATGTCAGGATGCTCGGGTGGAAATTCTTCTGGCAACTTTTCAAACACATCATCATTCGATTCACCAGGAAATACATTTGCAGAATAAGTTGTCTCATTCAAAGTACCATTTTCTGTATGATGGTGCATATAAGGAACAGTAGACGTAAAATTTATGCTTTCACCATCATTCGGGTCCTCCACCTGATGTTCTCTAGCAGAGAATCTTTGAGAATCGACTTCAGACTGTAAGTCAGATTCAGAGAAACAAGGCGAACAAAGTGAATCCATGCCCAAGTTAGACTTATTTTCTTCATCATCATCTAGTTTCGAGTCCGTTTTTCCAAATGCAGGCCCGTCTGAAGTGCCTTCTATTCCCGCTACAGTTTCTGAAAGCTGACCGAATGGATCAACAGAAAGAAATCCTTCAGACAAAATTCTTCCAGTTCGTGGGTTTTCATACGAGGTACTCGGAGAATCAGAGGACAAAATGGTCATTTCTTTCATCGACGAGATGTTGGCTTCATCCGATACTGTCGATCGAGAATCGTACGACCTTATCTGAAGATTTTCACTGCTTTCATACGGAATCAAAGATTCATTTTTTATATGCGAGCTTGTTCGGTTATCCTCGACTCGCAATCCGGAATCTGCATCCACCTCATTCGTGATATCTTCCGACTGATAACCATTTAAGCTGCTGCTTTCACCATCCATGGCTATAACCTTTTCACCATACACTCTATCGGGAGTTGATGAGCGGCTGCCCGTTGCACTATTCGGATACATATCAGGAACCTCACAACAGATTGTATCATCTATTGCGATCTCACCGGATTTGTATATAGAAGAATTCAACATAATTTCATCTCTATCTGGAGATGAAGGAGGACTTCTTTTTCTGCCCAAAGTCTCCCGGTCGGGACTCACCGAGAGTACTTCAACTCTTTCAAGACCAGACTCGTGATGATGATCAAACGTAGGCATCACATATTCATTATTATCTAGCGAAGGGTAGTTTAGTAATTTCTCCATATAACTCGGTTCAGTTCTCGTGCCGAACGGGAAGCCGTTCAGCTTTCTTTTTAGTTTCGCACGGTGGGTAGTCGAGTTGCTAGCCACAGTCTCGATACGCTCCTCCATGAAAAGCTGATGGAGTCTACAAGGGTTATAAGGAAAAAATGAGATGCATTTCGTTCTTCATCGACAATTGAACATGGTATTATTTGTTAGGAAAACAGAGATAGATATCACAAATATGATATAAATATCTCACTTGGTATGTGATGACGGTAAAACTGCAGGGGTTTCTCTATTTCTCACGCGTGGCCCTTTCTTCTGGTAAACATGCAAACAATAATGTTCAAGAAAAATGTATTTAGTCATTGGCACCTTGGGCAGTTTTAACTTTTAAATTTAGGGAGTGTACAAGCAGTTTAACTCAACTTTAACTCAACTTCACTATCCTCAATATTATCAATATAATTAAGTAATACCACTTAATCATTCTTACACATTACATCAACTTTAATTCACTATCATTCACTCACATAATTTTAACTAACCATCACTTCACATCATATTTTTCCTACTTTTACATCAAATCAACTTTAATTATTTATTTTAAATGTTATTATCAATATAGATTCAAAATCCCACTAACAACTAACCATACCATTTTTTTTCAAAAACTAACCATGCCAAACCAAAAAATCCAAACAAAATCAAAATATTTTTATATCCAAGCATCCCCACTCCAGATCTCTTCTTGATCTTATTGCAAAGCACAAGTTCTTTCTTTAAGGAATTATTACCTTTGGTTTGCGGATCTTCTTTTCCCTCGAGACATCTGCTTTAGTCATTCCAGAAGTTTCTACTTTAAAGAAGGAAGGATCGGTGTAACGCTTTAGACAGGCTCCAGCTCCGCCAACATCAAACCTGTGTTGAAGATGTTTATTTTTCACATAAAAGTTTTCATTTTCAAGCAGGACAGATTTAATCAACTTTAAACTGAGTAGGGCATACTTGTCTAGAAGAAACAGGCGAGGAGGAGGCCTGCTTTCTTCATAGGAATCCCTTACAAATCGAGGTAAATCTCCCTTGGTAACTATATTCTGGTCTACTTGTATATTGGGATGCCAATCAATACCTGCATCACAATATTTATACCACATTACATAAACGAATGATTCGGATTTCAATGAACAGTAAACAAGAGGGTGAATTCGTGATAAACAAATCATAGAAAACAGAAGATTAGCCAAACCAGCTCGTTTGAAGTATGATGAATGATCCGTCTGGGAAAGAAATGCTCTCTCGATGGAAGGAATCTCAGTCTCGAGCTGCTGAACTCGACTCATTATACCATGACCTCTTGCTGCAGTTGCCATAACATCTTCGTGCAGGTTATGAAAAATCTCGGCAGCAAACCTTCAGTAATTACAAGAAACAAGCAATTAGGAGGTTCTCTGTAGAAAATAATTTTATTTTGCTTTTCCAAAAAAAAAAAGAAAGGAAAAGAAAAATGAAAAACAACCGAGCCCTGTGATTGAACGGAAAGCACGAAATACAACTTCACGTAAACGAAAAGGAAATGCATTATCAAATCGACATTTGTAAACACTAAAAATGCCTGACCAGTCATCTCAACCAGGAAAACAAGGCAACCAACTAATAGAAATTGTAATATTAGAGCCCAACACAGAAGGGATTAGGGATTAAAGCTTCTCCATAAACTCAACATATCCATACATCAGATAGAAAGAATAAAAACTTGACTGATAGAGTACCTATTGAAAAAAGAAATGGAAAAGAGGACCAATAACGACAAATGCTGAATAAAGATTAAATTTTTAACTATTAATAGAGAAGATGCCAAATTATTATCCTATTTTCATAAGCAACTATGCTCTGTCTGGAACTCCAATCTGTTATCAAATACAAAACCAAATATATCAAAGCTACTACACACATATGCACACACACAGTTATACGAAAAAACTAAAACTAAAATCTTCAAAACTGCGAAGAAATCAGAATCACCACCACAGAACCCCCAATTGACCCACATTCCGATTTCCGATCAAAAACACCCCAATTCCAACGAAATCACCCACAAAAATTACCCAAAAAAAAAAACTGGACTCACTCGGCGAGGTCACCCAGCTGGCGAAGAACTCCGACCAAGCCAGCGATGGCGACGCCTTCGAGCAGCGCCTCCGGATCATCCTTCTCGGCGGACCGGTACAGCTCCGGATCGGCTAAAGTGTACTCGTTCCTAATATCGTATCTGCTAATCGGCATTTTTTCGAAATTCCCCGATTCAAACCCCAGCCGGATTTGGTCAATTCGTCGACCGTCAGCTTACCCACCGCCGACCGCCGATACATATAAATGCTGGAGAGAGAGAGAGAGAGAGAGAGAGAGAGAGAGAGAGGTTTTCTGTTAATTATTTGGGTGAAAAATCTGTGAGGAGCAGAGAGGAGTCAAGGACTCGAAGTACTGTTGAAGATAAACTATATAAACAAAAATATTTTATTTCAGAAAATAAATATTCATTCAAAAAAAAAAAATTACCAAAATTATATTTATGTATGCTTGGCCAAAACAAAAAATGTTTATTTTCTAATAACAATTTATTTATTAATTTGGAATTTTGAATATGATATTCATTATTTTTTCTGAATTCCGCCGCATCTGACGCCAGTTATGGTGGGCTTTGATGCAGAGTATCTGAATCGGATCGGGTTTTTTTGTCTTGACTCTTGAACTCTTAACCGAATTTTTGTTTCTCAGTAAAAAAACAAAAAGAACGAACTCTATTAAATTATTTCAAAAAAATTATGGAGTTATCGGATGGTTTTTTTATGGAGCCATCAATCACTTAATGTATTGACACTTGTCCAAAGTGTATTTATCGTAAGACACGTGTCAATACACTATTTGTGAATAACTGTGGATGATTCTATAAACAGAGTCATCCGATGGCTCTGGAGTAGTATGTGTTATATGCAATTTTTTTTTTCTCCAACAATATCATTGTGAACTTCACAATTCATCATGCTAAAAGATTATACAATTTGAAGTGCAATCGTTCAATTTTAATCAATACAAAGTGGAATTGTTAAACAAATTGAATCTTTTAGTAAACTTTAGATGAATTAATTATTATTCGGATTCGGCTCAGCTCGACTCATTTGATAAACGAGTTAAATTTGAGCTCGTTTAACAGGTGACAGTCAAGCCTTTGTTAGGCTTAATAGATAAAGAAATTTGCGTAACTTTTTTTTATTATTACTCTAATTCAACTTATTAAAATTCAATATCGACTTATTAATTTCAATAAATGAATCGAGATCCAGTCTGTTTATCGGCACAACAGAAATTCTATGGAACCATCGAATGACTCTTTTATGAAGCAATTTATAACTTGATGTGTTGACACATGTTCGATGTATTTATTTTAAAACACGTGTCAATACACAATTTGTGAATTTTGTTAATAACTGTTAATGACTCCATAAGCTGAGTCATCCGATGACTCCGCTTAACTCAATTGGTTGTATTTTTTTTTGTTAACTATGTCCTCACCGTATTTTTAGGTTTAGATAATATTGCCCGACCTAATCCACATGGATCATATGGCTTCCATTTAAAGCCTATAGTTATTCTAGTAATAAAGATTATATGTACGTTACTAAAAGCATTTTCTTTTGCGAGGCCTACCAACCACTAAGTCATTTTCCTTTTCTATATCTTTTATTTATATTTTTTTTTTTGGTACATTATATTTATTTATTCATTACACTGCTTTTCAAAATGAAAATCATAAGAGTCTTGAATTGATCATGTCCACTAAAATAGTTAATTCTTTGTTTGAAATCATATATGATAATGACTTTTTATCTATTATTGCGATATTAAAAAATAAAAATGCAAACTCTTTAAGGAGGTGAGTGGTTGGGGTTGCGGATGGGTGCGACCTTGGTGGCTTGGCTCGTATGAGTCGGGTCGACCGGGGTCGAGGTGGGTTGGTTCGTCCATCTGTGTCCACTTTGCTGGTTTGGTGGAGTTGGACGCTCGACAGGCCCGGATTCTGGCCATTGGTGTTTGGCCGGGTCGCGGGAAGCGGGTCTGTGTGGTGGAGCTGATTGATCCTCGTTGGGCTGTATGTAGGCTTCATCTTAGAGTGGTTCGAGGCATGGACTCTTTCTTTGCTAGGCATTAGGCAATGCCGGGAGTGGTGTTCCGGCTT